>CM070833.1:34516918-34541918 GCA_036326025.1 Chrosomus eos
TTACTTTTGCATTTACTATACTCGAAATTTACTGTACTACTAAACTATACTATACTATTTACTATAGTAACCCTCTCATTTGGTACATTACTATAATGTTAGAGGTTATTATTGACAACAGAGCTATTATAATTGACTGCTATTTATTTTCAAATATAATAATTACATTAAAAATACTCATAAGGTAGGTTTCATAAGCACTTGTCTTCATGGCAAATGTATTCAAACATAATTAACAATAAATAAGCTCCTCTCCTCTCTAATAGTAGCTCCTCTACTATTTTTAAGAAATATAGTTGGAAAAAGTATTTTATTTGAAAATGTAAATAATTGTAATGCAAATAATTTTATTTCAAAATGCAAAACAATGCAGGTGCACTTTGAAATGTTTTAACTAATCTAGGGCTGTCACTAACGATTATTTTGGTGATCAAGTAATCAGTCGATTATTTTGATGATTAATCGAGTAATCAGATAATTTTTTGTATGGTAATAAAAATAGACTTAAGTGAACAATGGCTTGCAAAATGACTTAAAATACATATAGCCTATAATAACAATGAAGAAATAATAATTGGTTCAAATAAAAGTCAAAAGCAAGGAATCATTTGTTTTTATTGAACAACACTGTTAAAATACATAATGTAATATACTGTAATATAAACTTATGTACATTGCATTCATCACAGCAACCCAAACTCACAGCATGTGCAGAGACTGAACCTGTTATCTGATGTGATAGCAGCGAAACACTTCTCTATCAAACACAAAGTGCAGCAGACTTTATATGCATTTCCAAATGCACATTATTGGAAACCCAAACAAACAGTACACGCATGGACTGAGATTGTGGAGCAGAAGTGACTGTGAATGGAGAGAAACACATTGAATGCATGTCATTAATCTCGGTGCACGGATATTAAGTGACGCTGTTCACAAGCTGTTTTTATTGACGGCTTTCCACAGTTCAAACAATGATTGAGTGATTACGTGAGACATGATACATTTCGGTAAGATGTACTGTATCTTTTGATGTTCATGCATGTATTTTCATGCAATAATTTGTATTAAAGTGAAAGAAAATACTCCACTCGAACTGATGAGCAACAGCGATCGGTCACGTCATTTAAGAGCGCCAAAACGCCATTAATTGTTTGAATTTCATGATAAAATTGACAGAATTTGAAAGCTGAGACTTTGTGTCTTATCGGAGGTAACAAGCACAAAGCTCTTTGTGATTATGGGATGTGAGGTGCTACAAATAATGCTTGATGTAAAACCATGAATCAACAACCCTGAACTACGGGTGATTCAGAAGGTCAATAGAGCATTGCTATCTTTAAACAACCGCCCGATGGCTGATAATGACAATGAATTGTGAAAATAATTGAGTTTTGTTTGTTTTAGGGATGCACTGAAGTATTGGCCAGTAATAGTTATCGGCTGGTACATTGGTGCTTCCCTAAAACAAACATTGATGTAGAGAAATGGATACAGACACAAAATGTTGAAATTTGCATGCAGATCCTTTAAAATGAAATGCTGTTTAACGGCAGGTAAACACCTCAGCTCTTGTTACATGTCAGCGTTTTGAATGAATGTATGTGTTCGTCGGTGTACGGCAGTTTCAGTCATGCTTAACTTGCCTTCGGGTCTCATACACACTAACACACCTTGATTGACCTGACTCGCAGAACAAGTCAGTCTACTGCTTGAAAAAAACATTAAAAGACCAAAAGCATCATTTCACTAAAGTTTCCTGTTGTGGAGGCAATGCCCCTTTCCTTTATTAAAGGACAATGCCTGACCTCACTTCTTGAAAAGTGAGAACCTAGATGAAAACATCGGCAAACATTGCTCATATTGCTGAATGATAAATGCATCCATACCCTTAAAAAAGAATTATGACTTTTTGTAATCTGATGCATTTCTGATTGATGTGGGTATTGTTTCTTAACTTTCCATGACCGTATCCTTACTGGTTCACATGCACACCTTTGTGTGCTGGATTGTGTTGTGACTTTTAACTTTACTGTATCAAAAACAGTAGTGAAATTTTGCAACCGTAAATGCCCAGTGTTTTTTCAAATCATACCCCTGATTCTAAAGACACATTTAAGGGTGAACAAATAATACATAATGAATCGATGCTTGGGTCTCTCAGGGTTAAATAGAAAAAAAAATCATTTTTTAAAGTGTATGTTTTATCATGGCAACAATAATTCCTAAAATGATGTAATGATGCGGTCTCAGTAAAGTATGTCAGATTGTGGTGGTCTGCTGCATTCACTAAAACATAATGCTCAGAACTGAAATATAAGCTTTGCATTCGACACATGAAAAATTAGGATCAGCAATAATTTAATGGGTGTGTATAAGACTTGCCTTAGTGACCAAGCCAATAAACAGCACTTTGTCGTAACTCATTTCTGTGAATTCCCCCAGTGTTCTAGCAAACATTGCTGCAGATTTCCAGTTAATATGCAAATGAACAGTTTGTGCAAGTGCATAGATGTACAGTATAGCCTTATGCAGAAGACGGTTATCCAATTTGTAATTCTGAAAAGCAACCAGATAAAGACAGCGTTAAACTACAGCTGACGTAGGCTTTCTTCTGTCAGTCCACATCTGATTATCTGTGTATCCGATCGGATTGAGTGTCCACACTGTGTATCGCAACTGTTCAGTTTTTTAGGTAATCAGATTTCAAAAATGTAAGTACTTGTTGTAATTAGATTACATTTTAAAATACTCGTAAGACTACAGATACTTTTTTTATTGATTTCATGTTTACACAATGGCAGGAAATCATTCATAATTGATAATTGATTCTCTGTAATTATTCTTTTTAATTTTTAAAATGTTCCTTTCTAAAAAAACAAAAAACAAAGGCATATCACTCATATACTGCACATTCAAAAATCTTTTAGTTTTGTGATATTGCACACACAGATCAGCCACTGGTCATTTGACCACTAGATTTACAGAAATCATTTCACTTTTAAGGAATGTTTTCTCAACATTGCATATCAACTCAACTCCTGACGAACACATTAATTATTATTTTAATTATCACTCAAAGTCGCTTTTCATTGAACTCACAAACCCCTGTCTGGGAAACCCTGACGTAATGTAATATTTAATGCACTTAATGTTGCTGATAGCAAAAAATTTCTTTCTCTTTGTATTTTTATACCAATATATGGTACTAGCCTACAATATTATCCTATTCAAATCAATGTGATTAAATTAGTTAGGTCAAAAATAATCTAAAAGTAATTAACAAGTAGTCAGATTATATTATCTAAAATGTGTAATGCACTGGATTATGTTACAATTTTTGTCATGTAATGTGGAATCAGTAACGGACTAAAACTTTCAAGTAACCCAGCAGGGGCTTGAGAAAGTGAGTTAAACCACGTGAAATCTGACGACAGCAGTCAAACTGAAACTGTCTAGAAATGGGAATAGGAATTTAAACCACATCTGAATGTAGATCCAAACTGATTTGTGAAAAATCACATTTTTTTACCATTCACACTTGCAAAATATGATCGGATTCCAATCAGATATGCACAAAAACCAGATTTGGACTGACAGTCTGACTCCGGTTTCTGCCAGATGCCGTCTGATGAACTGTATAATGTAGCGTAGTAGAGTTTGGAACAGAGCTAATGTCTCGTTTGATCATTCAAATGTAGGCGTACACCTGTTTGTGGTTGGTGTTTTATCGTAAGCTAAAAATGAATGTGACATGAAGTCTGCATGCGTGTGCGTGTGAGTGTGGGTCCCCACGATTGGCCTTTGACCTACTTTCTTTTCATTCCTCGCCTGTAACTGTGTCAGTATGATCCTCATATCCCAGTGTGAGACGTATTTCTACTTTCCCTCGCGCTGCCATTATCTCTGTTGTTCATTTGACGGGCCTTTTCACGCTGAAAGATTGCGGTGTACGTGGCCACGGTATTCTTTCTCTCCTTCTGGCTTCTCACCAGTCGCTTTTTGTTGTTGGTTTTTCCTCCAACTTGGCAGCTGTGTGCTGAAGGAATGCTCTCTCTCTCTCTCTCTCTCTCTCTCTCTCTCTCTCTCTCTCTCTCTTCTCTCTCTCTCTCTCTTTTCCTCTCCTCTCTCTCTCTCTCTCTCTCTCTCTCTCTCTCTCTCCTCTCTCTCTCTCTCTCTCTCTCTCTCGCTCCTGCTCATTGTTTTCTAGCTCTCCTCAGCGACAGGCTGGCTCCTTCACAAACGTGGATAATTCAATGTTTCGTTCTTTTTTAAACACTGCTGCTATGCTCCAGTCCTTCTCCTCAGGTCTAAGATTAATAATCAGCCGTGTGGTTTTTGAGCGAGAGCCCGACGAGGCACACTTACCGTAGTAACTCGCTGAACTCAAGGGGGGGTATAAACCGTAGATATACGAAACACACATGTTGTATACAGACACTAAGTCTCAGGGTGGCGCTCTTAAAAGATTAGTTCACCTCAAAATGAAAATTTCCTAATAATTTACTCACCCCAATGCCATCCAAGAAAGTCTTTCTTTCCTCGGTGGAAGAGAAATGAAGTTTTTTGAGGAAAAAATTTCTGGATTTTTCTTTGAATAATTGCAGTTTCAAAAGTACCGCCCACTGTTTACAAAGCGACCGTGCAAAGGAGGATAGTTCAAACTATATTGTATGTTGAATTACATATTATGTCTTTGTGTCATATTATTGTTTAAAATGGTCCTTACGTGTGCGTATCCTGGGTGTTTAAAATTTTTAAAACCTAAACGTTTTTTTCGAGCGTGAGCTTTCAACGTGATGACGTAGTTCCCGGCGCATTGCAGATCAGCTCAATCCCAACAATTGTAGTTAAAAAGTATTTATATAATTTTTTTTTTTGGACAATGACCTTATCGTTCCGCTAGATAAGACTCTTCCTCAGCTGATCGTGCACAGCCCGTTGAAACTCTTCAAAGACCTTTGAAACCGCATTGATTTTAACTTCAAAACGTTTGTTGCCATTGAAGTCCATTATTCGAAGAAAAATCCAGAAATGTTTTCCTCAAAAACTTAATTTCTCTTCCACTGAGGAAAGAAAGACATGGATATCTTGGATGGCATTGGGGTGATTGGGGTGCAATTTTCATTTTGAGGTGAACTCATAAACACATACACAGCCATTCAGTCGTTCACGCATAATAGTCATGGGATGAACATTGGAAAAATATTAATGCAATTAATGCAGTATCGGTTTTTCCCGTCATTCTTTGCCTAGCGTTACATTATATGACCATGCAGATGCTTTTAAACCATTCAAGCGCAATAAGACACAAAAGAGAACGTAGTGCTGTACTTGCACACGCCTGTGAAATCCTGTCTGTAACACACACACACACACACACACACACACCACACACACACACCACACACACACACACACACACACACACACACTCATGCGCACAGAAAGCCGTTTCAGACAGCGCTTGAACATACGGAAAACAAAATTATGCCCAAATTCATGTTTTGTCGAGTATCCAGGCAGGCCCAGTCTTAAATGAGTTAAATTATGGGATCCGCATCATGTGTGGCAGGTCTTAAAGTGACAGCAGTCTAATAAACCTGCAGCCGTCTGTCATTAAGGATATTCAAAGAACAAAAGAAAAGGAGAAAATCACTCACTGCTCTTGACTCAATATCATTTGTAGATTTAGTATTATTAATATGAATCTATATGTAATTTATAATGTATGCAGTGAAGACTGTTTGATAACTTTATTATATTTATATACTACCTGTTAGACCTAACTGTTTACAAGTTTGCATGGGACAAAGACAAAAAAAAAAACTTTTTGTGCATTTTGACAGGGCAAGTGAAAATCGGAACGGGTCTGACTGGGCCAATAGGAAAAATGTAGCCCTGGAATATTGAAGGCACAGGAAAATTGGACATTTATTATAATGGGCTTTGAAGATTGTTTTAAGTTCACTTAAATTAAAAGTTGTTATGTTTTTAAAGCCTAATAAATGTTAAAATGTATAGCTTTCGATTATACTTCAATGCTGAATGGATATAATTAATGGCTACAATTGAGAAATAATCTATTTCATGGAGACATCCGTAGCAGTATTGGATGTCATTAACCCTCAGAGACCTAAGGGTATTTTTACAATAATTTTTCCGTCTGGTGTTATTCACTAAAAAAGCTTGTAAAACATCAACCCTTTTGTGTACAGACAATTGACACACCTCTTTTTTTTCAGGACAAATTGAACTTTCAGCATATCTGTGTTACATTGATGTCACCTGAATGTAAAATAAGTTATGGGACCATAAAGACAGATGAAAAAAGAAATCGGAAATTGAATCACTCAAATATTTATTGAAATCACACACAAATAAATAAAAGCTAAGCAAATTTCCTCTGGAAAACAGTTTGTTCATGTCTTTGGAGTCCTGGAGCACAGGAATAAACATTATAACTTGTACAGAACCAAAACTATTTACATTTTTCCAAAAGAAGTCCAGGCGTTTTCATGAAATTCACTGGTGCCAAGCCTCAAAACAGTTCCTATCAGCAATCACAAAGAGGGCCACATCACAGGCTTTGCATTTATATTTTATTTATTTTATTTATTATTTTATTTATTCTATTCTTTTTATACTTTTATATTACATTTATACTTCTATAATACTTTTTTACAGTAAATAAATAAATGGCACTTCAGCTGGGTCTATCCTGGTAATCTAGTTCCTCATCTGTCAAAAAGCTCTGTTCTCCTGAAAATCCATAATTCTGCGCTCGATTTAGATCCATTTCTCTGTGATTCTCTGTGAAACCTGCGTCTCCGTGCTACTCTCTCTCCCTCCCTCCCTTGGAGAGAGCGCAATGACCCAGTGACGCACCCAATGTTTACGACGGATCAGCCTGTAATTGGTCAAAAACCATCACGTGGATATCCAAAATGGCAGCTAGCATCGAGCTAGCGGCAAATATGACGGAATATTTATAAGTTATGGACTTCAAGTGTATCAAAGTTGGATATAAACGTTTGGATTTATGGCTGAAAAACTCCGAAAGGATGCACAAGTTCCAGGCTGGATAGAAAACCTTCTGTAAAGGCTAGAAAGACACCAAAGACACCCCCGTGATGGCTAGCTCGTTAGCTTTCTGCTGGAAAAAACGGTAAGAAAATCGATAAATCTGTTGTCGAGTTATATCATAATTTCTCGGAGCTGATTTGTGGCGTCGTCGACGATGCCGTCGGGCTCAGAGGGTTAAAGGCACACTATGCAGGAATTCAGTTTTTGTCAAACAGTGACCCCTAGAGTCGCTGTGGAGTATTGTATTTAACGTTACTGTTGTAAATACCACTCACGCAGAGCGTCTCTGCCATAGACTGGTCTCTGCACTCGCAGCCTGATACCTCTTTGAAGCTGTTATATTAAGGTACAAATATTGCATAGTGTGCCTTTAAATAAGAGATCTAACGCTAAAATGTGTTTTTGAACTCAACCTGAGCGTTCGTGTCCGCTGCTATCAGTGTCATGGACACATAGTGTCTCTCGCGCAGTCTTCACTCGGACGCGCTCTTCAATCTATCGCCGTTGCGGAGACTCTCTATTCATTCCGGTGAAATCACAAAATAAAATGCACACAAACGCGTCCCTGCTTGTTTTAGCAGTTTTAAACTTTTTCCTTGCCTCAGCCGTGGCCAGGAGTCGAGCCGGCGGAAGAATAGCAGCAAAAGCCTCAGTTCCATGAGTATATCAGAGCCTGTGGTCACGTGACGGTCATAAAACGATATGTTCTCCAGGTCACATGACCTGGCTAAAGACGGTGTGCCTTCTCCAAACTTACATAGGCGGTATTTTAAGAGGGCAGCCCCACTCGGAGCTACATTAATTGGGAGTTTAAATGTGAATTTATTACAATATAAAAATAAAATTTCAGATTCGATTAATTACAGAAATGTCAGATTAATTAGTTAATTCTTTTAATCGAATTAAAGCACATATTATATTGTATTATATTGAAACTGATGATTTTTTTTTTTTCAAATTCATTTAATAGACTTTCTTGGTAAAGAATGGCAGCTAACAAAGCATTGTAAAAAGAAATGTCTGCTTGTTTTCCGAAATAGGATTTAATATCTTCAAGTCACATCAGGGGTTAAATAAAATAGAAAAATCATCTTAAAGTTGCAGCTGCGTGATGTAAGGTGTGTGCGTGTGTGCGCGTGTGTGTGTGTGTGTGTGTGTGTGTGTGTGCACTGCACAGGTCTGGTACTGTACTGATGATGTTTCTGCTCCGGTGGCCGAGTGATCAGGTTTTAGAGGGAACACTGGCTCATCTGAGCGAGCTTTGACACCTCCACGTGTTCTCCTCCCCTCCCCCGGCCGTCCCAGTGTGTGTGTGTGTGTGTGTGTGTGTGTGTGTGTGAGGTTTAAGACACTCGAGTAGGGGAGCTTTAGCCACTCCCTTAGCCAACCAAGATTTTCTTTTTTTATCCCTTTATCTCCTCCTCCTCTAGTTTCCCTTGTTCTCGCTCACCCTCGCGCTCACTCGCTCGCCCTGGCTTTTGTGTGAGCGGGCGTATGTGTGCAGCACCGTGCGAGAACAGAAGAATGTGTGTGTGAGACAGAGAGAGAGAGACACAGACAGACAGACGAGGAGAAGCGGTGAAGATCGGAGAATGGAAGACAGCCCGACAGGTTTATCTCCAGTGTGTAACTCTACGGCCATGCTGAACCACCACTGCGCCGGTAATGCAGCACAGCGGGATTGTGGGGAGGGTTGTGTGTGTGTGTGTGTGTGTGTGTGATTGAGATGCATATGTCTGCGTCTGTGTGTGTGTGTGCAATGTAGAAGCAAGAGTCTAGCTTTTTGTCATGTGGAGGTTCACCTCTTCACACCACACACAGAGGAAGTGTGTGTAACGCTCTAACCTCACTACATTGATACATCTCAGCGATGTGTGTGTGTGTGTTTAGTGAGTCAAGGAGTTCATTTGAATGCTTGTAAATGGTCGCCACCCCGGAGAGAGTTGTGTGTGGTTAGTTGTACTTCAAAATAAATCTTTTTTATACATTTATGTTGGCTTGACAAACTTGGTATTGTTTTTTTCTGCAAATTTTTTCTAACTTTAGATGCAATGGATGATCAAAATATTGCCCCAAAACACCCTTTGAACGTTCAACATGCATTGACAATCTGTTCTGATGACCCGAGGTTTACTATCAAACATTAATTTTGTAGACTTGCATTGAACATATCTTACTAAATCTAAAATGTAGCACAGACTCACTGTCCTGAAATAATTCAACTTGCGCCTTTTCTTACCGTGTAGCAGATCCATGAACTGTCGTTGAGGGAATGTTAGGAGGATTGTACTGCACGTCTTTTGTTAAAAGTTAATTATTGATTATAACAGTGTTCATTTTAACCATACAGTGTTTAAATTAGAAAGTGTTTAAATTGTTGAGTTAAACGTGTTTAATTTGGCGCTAAATTTCCGGCATATATTACTGTTAAAAAGGATGGGGTCAGTAAGATTAAAAAATATATATAATTAATGCTTTTATTCAGCAAGGACACATTAACATTTACAGTAAAGACATAAAATATTTCTATTTCAAATAAACTGTTTTTAACATTGATAATAATCATAAATGTTTCTTGAGCATCAAATCATCATATTATAGTGATTTGTGAAGGATCATGTGACACTGAAGACTGGAGTAATGATGATGAAAACACAGATTTGATCACAGGAATAAATAAATAGATAATAAAAGTCAAATAAATGCAGCCGTGGTGAGCATTGGAAGCTTATTTCAAAAACATTTAAAAACCAAATCTACCTTGATTATAATAGTCAGTGCATTTCATGCCCAGAAACAAAATAATATTATATATGCTACATTAACACATATGTTCTCATACTTTCTTCTGAATGAAACTCTTCAGATCCGTGAGGAATATTTACAGGATCAGATTCATCCACGCAGAACCTGTTCCTCTGTAAACTGTGTTTCAGACACATGTTAATATCTTTCAGTCCATATAACCTTCACACTTTAAAACATTTTGAGGTTTTCTCAAGGCAACATTCACAGATCTTCTTGACAAACTGTCTGTTCTCTAGTTAGATGATGTTTTGTCTAGTGTGTGTGTGTGTAGATGCTTGTTTCTGTGTCTTGTGGCTTTATATTGTGATGCCACGTCTGTACAGAGTCTGGTTGTGGTGTCTCATTCATGGAGAACTGGCTTGGGGGAGTAGAAACGTGTTGGTGTGTGTGTGTGTGTGTGTGTGTGTGTGTGTGTGTGTGTGTGTGTGTGTGTGTGTGTGTGTGTGTGTGTGTGTGTGTGTGTGTGTGTGTGTGTGTGTGTGTGTGTGTGTGTGTGTGTGTGTGTGTGTGTGTGTGTGTGTGTGTGTGTGTGTGTGTGTGTGTGTGTGTGTGTGTGTGTGTGTGTGTGTGTGTGTGGTTCAGTGGGCTGAATACTGCCTCTGGTCAGGGTGTTTCTTCCTTTCATTGTAATAAACGCTGGTTAACGAAACAATAAAAAGGTGAACGATTAAGTGTGTGTGTGTGTGTGTGTGTGTGTGTACTGTATGTGTTCAGCTGGTGTTGGGATGGAGTGTGTGTGTGTGTGTGTGTGTACTGTATGTGTTCAGCTGGTGTGTGTGTGTGTGTGTGTGTGTGTGTGTGTGTGTGTGTGTGTGTGTGTGTGTGTGTGTGTGTGTGTGTGTGTGTGTGTGTGTGTGTGTGTGTGTGTGTGTGTGTGTGTGTGTGTGTGTGTGTGTACTGTATGTGTTCAGCTGGTGTTGGGATGGAGTGTGTGTGCATGTCTCTTGCAGATGGTACACACACACTACTGTACACCTCCTCCTCTGTGTGAACCTCCTTCTGTGATTGACTCTTTTCTCATCTTCTTTAGATTAAGTTTAATGGAGCTTCTTTAATGAAATGTAAAAAAGAATGGTAAAACACTTTGTCCTGTCCGGGTTTGTATGCGGAGACAACTGCAAGTAAACCATTAAAGGTTTATTTCCTCTGAGTGTAAACACTGAGTCTCTGGCGCTTTCAAACATTGCTGTGTTTGTTTAAGCGTTCAGACTCGCTCAGCTCGGCAACAAATACTCAACCAATGGCAGAGGTCGGGGGCGGGGCTTTCTGTTTGTCTGACCAATGGGGAATGACAGAAACCTGTTTGAAAACACGATCTTTGCAATTCAGTTTGGCGCTGAAAATACACACTTCTGTTTTTAAGACATGAAGGAGTGTTGAAAATAAAACTGTTGCGTAACAATTGTACTACCAAAGTTCATCTCTCTCTCTCTCTCTCTCCTCTCTCTCTCTCTCTTCTCTCTCTCTCTCTCTCTCTCTCTCTCTCTCTCTCTCTCTCTCTCTCTCTCTCTCTCTCTCTCTCTCTCTCTCTCTCTCTCTCTCTCTCTCTCACAGTATATCTATTTCAGTTGTTTTATCTTGTCACATCTTTCATAAGCATACTGAAAAACATGCAGCACAAGTATACCCGTGTATATTACATCACACACACATTTACTTAGCTATCTGCTATAAATGCAGGACAATCCATAGACTTCTATTTTTTTTATGTCTAGCTAGTAGGGTTGAAATATTGCAAATGTAGGAATTGTTGTATGATAACTGAATGATTGTAATGCTTTAAAGGTGGGGTATGTGATTTGTAAAACAGCCAGCAGATTTTGAAAACACACAACTCAAAAGGTCCTACCTTCTTTCCCTGACTCCACCCATTCGAAGGGGGGCATGGGGGAGGGGGGTATGGTACGACCGTGTTGATTCTAGACGGTCTTGAAAATGATTGGCTGGAGTTTTTCGAGTCCTGCCCGTTCCACAGATGATTAAATTTTTTAATTTTCATTTCAGTGCTTCTAACTCTGTGGCTGTAAGTGGGTTAGGAATAGGATTTCAAGTTATTTTGAAAAAATGGTCAAAAAAGAAAATCGCATACCCCACCTTTAAGTTTTAGTTCGACGCAGATAGCAGAGAATAGACTGAGCGACTGGTGTGTGTGTGTGTGTGTGTGTGTGTGTGTGTGTGTGTGTGTGTGTGTGTGTGCTTGTCCATGCGCTGCGCTCCGCAAACGCATGTGCTCTCATAGTGAAGTATTGATAAAACACTGCATAGTCTTCACTGTATGAATTAAATATAAATGGATTCTTATTAAAGATTCAAAAGTTATTCGGTCAAGAGCAGTGAGTGATTTCCTCTTGTTGTTTAACTTGAATGACACAGACTGCAGAAAATATATTAGGCCGCTGTCACTTTAAGACCTAATTCACAAATCTAATATACTAATATATTACACCCAACTGTGACATAACCGACTGTGTGGGTTGGCGGTGTATCATTCAACACATGTATCCAGTGGTGGAAAGTAACTAATTACAAATTCTTTCGTTACAGTACTTGAGTAGTTTTTTTTGATTTTTTTCTACTTTCTTGAGTATAACTAAATTGTGGTACTTTTACTCTTACTTGAGTAAAATAAAAATAAAGTATTCAACTTCTCTACATTTATTTTTCATAAAAAGTACAAAGTACTTTGACAAAGGTGCCGACGGAGCAACAGGGCAAGCTGACATTTGACAGACACTTTTCATACTACTGCGGTGGAGCCTCTGCGCTTCAGCCAATGACAGACAGAACTGAAGCAGTTCAGCCAATAACAGACAGATCTTAAGCAGTTCAGCCAATAACAGACAGGTCTGACTCGGGCACAAAACCAATCAAAACTTTCAGTTTGGCTGGGGGGCGGGGCGTTCAAACCGCCCTTGCTTTTTTTTTTTTTTTAACCGCCCTTGCTTTGACATTCAATCACTGGCGCTCCTGTTTTGAATCAGTAGCGCTAACGTTTCAATATTTCAGTGAATGTAAGTGAGTATTCTGCTCATATTTAATTATGGGAACTACTGAAATGGGTCATACCATTGATAATACCAGAGCACTGAGCAGTTGAAGTAAATAAAAAAGCTCGGCTCATAACATGGACGCAGTTATTGCATGGACGGAGCAAGATCAATGTAAGTGTCTATAATACATGCACACAGTTCAATTAAAGGGCACCTATTATGGCATTTAAAATGTTCCTAATATTGTTCTGGGAGTCCCCAACAACAGTTTTACAAGCATGCAATGACAAAAAACACTTTTGTTGTCTTATAATATGCATTTATTTTTACCTGATTTGCTCACCGACTCCCATATGAATCGTTTAGCGAGTCATTTTTCCAAACCCCGCCTTTGCGTGACGCTAATCTGTGGTGATATGTTAGACACCCAGCCGACGGGGTGTCATTGGTTGTTGCGCTAGATCTTACCCAGATACAATAGTGCTATTTTCTGATTGGCTAACAACACCAGACGAACAACACCCGAGGAGACCAGGGTTGCCAGGTCTGCACAACAAAACCAGCCCAATTGCTCATCAAACTAACCCAATCACGGCCAAAAATATTCAAATAGCGTTCCCGGGTGTTTCCTCAATAACAATCATGTTCCAGTGGATAAAACAATTGCGTCAACCAGCGTGCACTACACAAACAACCCGCGGAAACAGTGCAGGCATACGGACCTGGCAACACTGGAGGAGACGCGCTTGAATCCTGCCGGTTCCACAGTGAGTGAGTTTTGGGCACTGCGGCATATTAAATATATTACAAATAGTTTTTCAGCGTGAAAAATACAATGTGTGGCCGGAGAGCGTGACAAAAGACCGAAATGAGTGACTGTCACGCTCAATGCGTGATGCGTGACACTCGAGAGCCCTGTGACAACTCCATTAACAACGACAAACACTTCACATATTTCAATACAATTGACATTGAAGACCTAAGTTAGCTGCTAGAAGCTGCGCTGTGCCTGTGCGTACACAACACACAAAATAATTATAGAACATGATACAAACATAAAAGCAACAGCCTACTTACAGATTGTGATTCGGAGAAGGAAGCTGATCCAAATAAACTCGGTACTGAACCTCCCTCCTTCAGTATCAGCCGGCTCGCAAATTCATACTTTATAGCATTTAGGTTTGTGAAGCAATCATCTTCAAAATGACGCGAACACAGAACAAGTTCGGGCTATAATACTTCTGTGGTATAGTTATGAACTGTAGCCACTGTCTTCAAATGCTCCTCACTGGGCAGATGAAAAAAGTTTGCTTTTGCGTCGCACTTCAAAACACAGCACGTCTCGTCGACATGATGTTTTCCCTGGTGTCTCCTAATGCAATGAGTGGGCGTATCTTATTCAAATAACTTGGACAAGTGACGTACGAAAGTGCATCGTTCGTCTATCGATTCATATCAACGACTCAGAGTCGACTCTTACTTTTGAGAGATAATAACTTTGTATACGGTGAACTTTCATATTTAAAACTTTGCAGGATGTTTTCGTTCACTTAGATCTATGTTACACACTACATGAAAGGTAATTTTCAAAATTCCATGATAGGTACCCTTTAATAGTAAAGCTCGCCCTCTTTAACAATACAGTTAAACTAAATATACGAAGCAAACTTTGTACAAAGCTGAAAAAACAGTGAAATAAGATCGCATGATTTATCTGTCAATCAGATGCATCATGTAAAAGTGTAGTTCGTTCCTATAGCAACATTGGGCTCCCATCACATTTTTGGTATAGATTACAACGAAAAAAAGATAATTTAATTTAACATGATAACCATAGCCCACTTCATTTTTTTTTTACTGGGAATTTTTTATTCATACTGTTTTATTGTTTTTCATACCTTTTTTTATCGGACCTCTCACTTAACCTTCTTTGCTTTTAATTATGAAATGATTCAAATCAAAACATTCAAATGATCTTACTTGGATTTACTTTTCAAAATTAGTAATAAAAAGTTTGCTCTTGACAACAGAGAAAGCTAGTAGTCTATATGTGGAGCACTTTTATCATGGATGGATGCACTTTTCTAAAGTCATTCACTGCCATTATAAAGCTGGAAGAGCCAGGCCATTTTTTAATATAACTCTGATTGGATTCGACTGAAAGCAGAAAGTCATGTCTTCAAGGATGTCTTGAGGGAGATAAATCATGGGCTAATTTTCATTTTTGGGTGAACTATCCCTTTAAAGACATACATCATTCTTCTGAAAATACCTGATAGTTTGATGAACACAGATATATTATAGCTATAATGTGTTTGTCTTCATGTTTCATCAGTCAAAACATCACTATTTGCATGTTATTATATCAATACAAGTCATTTCCTGAAATGTGTTAGTTTAATACTTCTATGCATCAGTACTGGGCTTCCAGTATGAATGAAACAGATGCGCTCCATATCGTATCATCTCCCCATTTTGGGTAAAAATAGAAAAATACTAAAGTACTTTGTAACGTAGTTACTTGAGTAGTTTTTAAGCAAACTACTTATTTACTCTTACTTGAGTCATATTATATTTCAGTACTTCTACTTGTACTCAAGTCAATTATTACTTAAGTAGCAATACTTTTACTTAAGTACAATTTGTCAGTACTCTTTCCACCACTGCATGTATCTCACGGAGTTCTTTATTAATGGCTTAATAATTATTTTTAACCACATGCTCGTCCCACTCAATATTTTCTTTAGCACTTTAAAGTGGTAAAATAACTTTGGTGGTAGTACTGTGCTATATTTACACCCTAACCCTAATGGAAATCTTCAGCAAAAACTGTATTTAAAAAAAAAAAGAAAGATGTCCCCAAAGGCAGGGTTTTGTTTGATTTAGCTCACTTCTGGCTATCAATCTGTCCCCAGAATATGAGTACAGACACACACAACACACACACACACACACACACAACTTTAACAGATGGACAGCCGTTGTCTGCTGTGTGTGTGGGTGTGTGTTTGTGTAGGATGTGTTCATGTGTTTAAGTTTATCTAGCGGTCAGAGGTTAGTTTGGAATTGTGCAATCGATATCCAAACCATAAGAATAGAAACTACTAGCTCTTCTGCTTATGCATGCCTTTGGTCTGCTGATATAAATGACTTTTAGGAAATACATCAGCCATGAGGAAATCACGTTTAGGTGATGTTTGCACAAACAAAGCATTGAAAAACAAACTTCAATGGTATTACCATATGTTTTTGACCATGCATTTGTTGGACTTGCATATAATGGATGGTATTTCTGTACTTTTCTTTGAAGTACTTTGGTGTACCATGGTATTATGATAATGGTATTACCATCTGATAATATCACTGTACCGTGGATCTGCCGCATTATTTCTTGTAACAGTGGTCGATGAATAGCCAATGCTGATAACGATATATCAGGGTGGCTGGAGGCCGATGTAGTGGCGACACATGTGTGTTAAACAGTTTAGTGATGCCATATAAGATGATGTTTTTGTATTGAGTAACGCAGATTAATCCGTGTGTGGTGTAGTAGTGATGTGCAGTTCTGTGCAGTAATCCACTCATCCATCAGCATCAGCGAGCGGCCGCTGTGTAACCTGTCTCTACACTTGCTCTGCGCTCACAGTTGGCCCGAACACACGTCTAATGTCTTTAAAAAACATGTCAGCACACGCGCTACACAAGCTGAGCCGCTGCGAGGGCCAGATGCTGGAATCTGTGAGCAATAATTAGCACTTCATGCAGACACGCTTTACAATGCACACAGTCAAACCTTCTTTCTTAGGCACGTGCTGTTCAGAATTGAATACTAGCACTTACTGCATAGTGTGCACTGCACTGTACCATTAGTTATACATACTATGTGAAATGGTATATATTGTTCAGTTCAGATGGTTTTCAAAAAAATGTAAGAGCACTACTGTCACGTGACGTCATTATGATGTGTGTTTAACTCGGAGAGTGGCGTCCAGTTAATGAAAAAAAAAATTGTAGATAGTTAAAGGTGCTCTATGTAACAATTAGCGGCCTCTAGCGGTGATGTTTCAGATTGCAACAAGAGCGCTCGTGCTCGTGTGCGTGTGTGTGCTCGATCTCAAGAGCGAGCATTCACTACCGGCCACACGGAGACTTTCAACGCAACAGCGAAAGCGTCACACACAGGGTTGCCAGGTCTGCACAACAAAACCAGCCCAATTGCTCATCAAAACTAACCCAATCACGGCCAAAAATAGTCAAATAGCGTTCCCGGGTGTTTCCCCGATAACAATCATGTTCCAGTGGGTAAAACAATCGCGTCAACCCGTGCACTACACAAACAACCCGCGAAACAGTGCAGGCATACGGACCTGGCAACACTGACATGCTGGAAACTCATGTAAACTCCCACTGCAACGTTACAATAATAGGCTACTTTTATCAGCTTGGCGTTGGACTAATGCTCCATGCTCGTATGATAACGTTACATTGACTGCATTTAGCCGACATGTGATGTTATCTAGCAAAAGGCATTTCACTTTCACAATCAGCAATGTCAACATAGGTGAGTGTATACCAGTAATATGATAACGAAAACGGTTGAACTAGACTGAACAATGTCAGTGTAACAGTAAGACAGTAGGAAGTAGCATTACTGTACTGAACGTGTCTGGAAATGTTTATTATATACAATATGATAGTAGTGGGATGAGTAACGGTAGACAGTAGATCTAGTACATAAAATAAGTTACACCTAGCTACTTTTTGTTACCCTGGAACAGTCTTTTGTATTCATTTCATGTCTTATGTAGTTTACCTTGCTATTTCATTGGAGTTTACTAATGATTCAAAAGCTCTGCCGAATGTTGATCCGTGTTTTCGTCCTGAGTCGATCAGAATCACGTTTGGCCTGACGAGCTTCAGCAGATAAAACTCTTTTTTTTGTTTTTTATATATTTGTGGAGTCTGTGTTGTGCTGGAGGCAGGTCGTTTTGGGGTGTTATCAGACTCCATGTCGTTAGCTGATAGCTGAAGTGCCGTCGGTCGCATAGACTGTAAACAAGGAGAGGCTCGGGAGCGCGCATGCACGTCACTCAGTTGGATTTCGCGGAAAATCTGACCCGGAGACTTCACATATAAATATAAATATTGGCCTTCAGAAGTAATAGCAAAACTCGACAAGTGGATCATTGTAATGTGTGATTACAATCCCTTCACACACAGGCAATAAAAAAAGGATTCATTTTAGTAGAAAAATTCCATATAGCACCTTTAAGTCAAGTCATGTTTTTTAAATAGCACTCTTTACATATTGTTTCAAAGCATCTTTATAGTGATAACAGGAAACATTGTGCATTTCCGCTGTTGTTCAGCTGAAGTCAGTTCATGGTTGATAAACTGATAATTAAATTAGTGATAACTTTAATAAGTAACATTTTTTGGTTATTTTGCTGGTAATTTAATGTTAAAATTGTATTGTGTCTGCAGAGCAAGTAATGAGATGTTCAAATTACTTTAATACCAGTTTTGTTGCACTGTAGTGGAATGTGAAGTCGACACTGAAGTAGTGGCCAAATATGATATTTTTAATGACCCTACAAGTTCAAATAAACCATCAAAATATGAGGAAAAGATTTTAAATATAAAGTAAGAACAAAACACTAAACTTAATTAAGGTATTTATTACACAAAATTATTACATATACAGCTAACTTACCGGGTTTTATTCGACCTACCATGCAAACATTAAAAAATCTTATATATATCTTTTTTTTTATTGCATGGTAGGTCAAATAAAACCTGTAGCTGTAGTTTGGCTTTGTCCACTACTGTATGTTGGTATGCTATTTGAACACAGCCATGGTCATTACTCTGAAATGACTTCTGGATTATTAGTCACATGGAAATATTAAATGGTCAAGTTAAACACGTTGCATTTTGGGATGCAGTATCCCTGCATCCTTGCAAATGTAGTAGGGTCATCTGGGTATGCTATTCACAGTGTATTGCTTATTGTAAAACTGGTAGTTTTGAACGGCCAATCGTAGGGCTGCATGATTAATCGTATTTTAATCATGATAACATAAAAATACATGCACCATGCAGCTCTCTTAACACTCGCTTAGTCTTTTGAACATCAGCTAAATCTGTCCATAATCTGAGGAGAGATGGTGGTGAAAACGCATGTCACAACATTGCTCTGTGCCTCTTATCATCATCGAATATCACACCCGGCCCCCTCCGTGTGTGAGTGTGGTTTTGTGTGTGTGTGTGTGTCGTGTGTGTCGAGCCTCAGGACATTGCAGTGAATCATTAACATGAAGCTTCAGTGCTGTAGTGAATCATGTCTGTTACATGTCTGTTATTCTGCTGAACACAGAGGAATCTCCTTCATAAAGCTGCAGAAACACACACTCACAAACACACACAACACCCTTCAAATCAGAACGACTGAGCAAAACCTTTGACTTGAAACCTTTGACCAAAATTCATTTCTGTTAGAGTTTCAGTCCTCATCCTGTGCCAAACTTCAATGACGTTCTTCACAGAATCACAAGACGTGACACTTTTTCATATAATGAAAGTCATATGTGTTTTAGAACAACATGAGGGCGAGTAAATGATGACAGAATATTAATTTTTGGGTGTTGTATTCCTTTATGACTTTCAGACAATTTCTGCAATCGATTTTAGGATTATGGAATCAACTTTTGAAGGTTAGATTTGAATATGAAAAAGGCTGGGTGAAATATATCATATTATTGCTCTTTTGAACTTTCTATTCAACAAAGAATCCTGAAAAACATTATCATGATTTCCACAGAAATATTAAGCAGCTCAAATGTTTTCAACATTGAAATGCAAATGAATTGTTGAATCAGGGTTTTGAATTGCTTCATTCAAACAGACAGTTTGATCTGATTGAAGTAAACATAAAGACTCATTAATAAGGTCTTGGCAGCAAAATAAGACAAGACGCTCTCTGTATGCAAATGTGTGCTTTCATATCTGTTACGTGTGTGTGTGTGTTATGTGTGGTGTGTGTGTGTGTGTGTGTGTGTGTGTGTGTGTGTGTGATCCCCTGCGTGTAGACATGCTGACTTATGTATAATTCATATTGCAAGCATGCAACAATGATACTCAGTCCCCAGAGGGGGGGGGGGGGGGGGGGGGGGGGGGTGCGTGTGTGTGTGTGAGATGATGTGTTACACAAGTACATTTACAGTAGTCTTATAACCCACATCACCACAAAAAGAGAGGTTGGCTTTGAGTATTATGAATATCTCCTGTTAGACTTCAGCTTTAGTTGTGTGGTGTGAATCTAACTGGGAGTTGAAAAAATGAAAACGAAGTGTAAATTTATTTCAGTATTTTCACTAGCACCCACATCGCTGAGGTCACTTCCTGTATGAGCTCACCTCTGCAAAGACTCAAGAGTATCACAGCTTCCCTTTTTTACCACTCAAAGTTACTTCAAAGAATACTATGGTACAATTTCTATACCCTAGTGTAAAATATACCCTGAAAGAATAGCAGATATTTAACAAATCAGTCAAAACGTGGTTGACTGGACACATTATTACAGCAGCCCGATCTGAAGATCTCCTATGTTTACACACACACACACACACACACAACACACACACACACACACACACAATATATATATATATATATAATAATATATATATATATATATATATATATATATATATATAATTTTTTTTTTTTTTTTTTAACCGCAGATGTGTGATGACATTTCATGTGCTTTAGAGGCATCTCATTGTTTTATGACGATCAGTTATGTGGGATTAGACAATACAAAACATGTTATATTCAAAAAGAAATGTTATATTTCTAAATCTATCCCCAAACTTAACCTTAACCCGTATAGCTACCTTATAATACTTTCTTAAGTTTACACTGTAAGTGCGTGTGTGTGAAATAAAGTGCAACCAAAAAGCATGTATGATGTCCAAATTAAATTGGTTTTACCAAAAAAAGAGCACGACGGTTCCATAGGATCCAAAGTACATGATAATAATTCTATATACTTTTCAAGTGTTCACTGAACATTTAGTTATGGCATGCATGTGAGTGTATAATAACCCTACTTCAGTTAAATGTTTTGTCTTCTAAACCATATAAGACTCACACACACACTTAACCAGTTTAGACATGTGCAGCCTTGTGCTCTACTCCAGTTTACAAGTGCGAAGTGTTTTAATCATCCTCTAACCCGTCAGCGTGACTGGATCTTTTTTTGCCAGGTAAGAGACGTCTCTTCTGCTTCACGAGGGTCAAGTCCAAACTAGTTTAGTGTGTGTGACCACCAGTCTTGGCTTTCATCTAATTCTTATCTCGTACTCAGGAAGCGCGCAACTAAACACCACGACGGATAATCAAGGCTATCTGTTATGAATAAGTGTTGCAAATGCTAAACATTAACTTTTGTGTGTGGTGTGTGACTTGAGCCTGAATGTGTCTGATTGCACAACTGAGTCTTATCTCAGCTCCAAATCTGCCATTTAACCCGGAGGACTTCCTCCATAGACCTCCAGTCAGAATCAAGCATGCCAAAAACGCCTCACGAGCGCGCGATCTGGCGGCGTGCCACGGGACCGTCCCGCAGCGAGCGCAGGATCTCACTGGAGTTTGTGTGTGAGTGTTTGTTGGTCTCTGGTCTGAGCATGCGACGTTAGCACATGTTTTATGTGAGAGAAATCCATTTCATTCTGAGGGAATGTGTTAGTTCGGAGGTGTGTGTGTGTGTGTTTAGGTGTACGTGCTGAAGGGGTGGGGGAGAAACCCGAGGAATGTGACAAGCTATTGTGAAATATGACATGTGCGCAGGCCTTCCTTCCTCTTGTAGCCTGCAAGGAATCATGGGTAGTGTGGAGGAGGGCAGATTATGTGTACCCCATTCTCATGCCGTTGATATATTCGGCGGAGGTTACCTGGGGATACTCCGCCACCCTCAAACCCTCCCTCTCTCCTTCTTTTCTGAGCGCTCGCTCTGCCCTGTGTTTTTCCATACGAACTGCCAGTATCAAACAACCTCCCAAAGCCATTTCCTCTCAAAGAAATGCATTGTGTTATAACGTTTGCCCTCTCCGTGTTTCCATGGGCCGCTGAGATAAGATGGTTTGAGAGGAAGGACCTGCAGACAGAGAGGAAACTGCGGACAGGGAACGCAAATGAAATATTGTGTCGTTTTGCAGCTCTCCAGACTGCGGATTTTATTAAATACTTCCTGCAACCTTGAGATGTTTGCTTTTAATTTCTTGGTAAATCTTTTACTTGGATAAAACAGTTGTGTTGTGTGTGTGTGTGTGTGTGTGTGTGTGTGTGTGTGTGTGTGTGTGTGTGTGTGTGTGTGTGTGTGTGTGTGTGTGTGTGTGTGTGTGTGTGTGTGTGTGTGTGTGTGTGTGTGTGTGTGTGTGTGGTGGTGTGTGGGTGTGTTTGTTCCTGAACCTCCTCCCTCTCACCGACCTGAAGACTGCCGGCTCCGTCATTAAGTCTATGTGGGGAGTTTAACTGTGGGGGGATGGTGGTTTAGACTGTGTGTGTGGAGTTGACTGTGTTGTTTGTGTGTGTGTGGAGATTGACTGTGTTTGTTTGTGTGTGTGTGGAGATTGACTGTGTTGTGGTGTGTGGTGTGTGTGGAGTTTGACTGTGTGTGTGGGGGGGGGGGATGTTTGACTGTGTGTGTGGAGTTTGACTGTGGAGTTTGACTGTGTTGTGGTGTGTGTGTGTGTGTGGAGTTTGACTGTGTTGTGGGGTGTGTGTGTGTGTGTGTGTGTGGAGTTTGACTGTGTGTGTGTGTGTGTGTGTGTGTGTGTGTGTGTGTGTGTGTGTGTGTGTGTGTGTGTGTGTGTGGAGTTTGACTGTGTGTGTGTGTGTGTGTGTGTGTGTGTGTGTGTGTGTGTGTGTGTGTGTGTGTGTGTGTGTGTGTGTGTGTGTGGAGTTTGACTGTGTGTGTGGGGGGGGGGATGTTTGACTGTGGAGTTTGACTGTGTTGTGTGTGTGTTGTGTGTGTGTGTGTGTGTGTGTGTGTGTGTGTGTGTGTGTGTTGTGTGTGTTGGTGTGTGTGTGTGTGTGTGTGTGACTTGAGCCTGAATGTGTCTGATTGCACAACTGAGTCTTATCTCAGCTCCAAATCTGCCATTTAACCCAGAGGACTTCCTCCATAGACCTCCAGTCAGAATCAAGCATGCCAAAAACGCCTCACGAGCGCGCGCGATCTGGCGGCGTGCCACGGGACCGTCCCGCAGCGAGCGCAGGATCTCACTGGAGTTTGTGTGTGAGTGTTTGTTGGTCTCTGGTCTGAGCATGCGACGTTAGCACATGTTTTATGTGAGAGAAATCCATTTCATTCTGAGGGAATGTGTTAGTTCGGAGGTGTGTGTGTGTGTGTTTTAGGTGTACGTGCTGAAGGGGTGGGGGAGAAACCCGAGGAATGTGACAAGCTATTGTGAAATATGACATGTGCGCAGGCCTTCCTTCCTCTTGTAGCCTGCAAGGAATCATGGGTAGTGTGGAGGAGGGCAGATTATGTGTACCCCATTCTCATGCCGTTGATATATTCGGCGGAGGTTACCTGGGGATACTCCGCCACCCTCAAACCCTCCCTCTCTCCGTCTTTTCTGAGCGCTCGCTCTGCCCTGTGTTTTTCCATACGAACTGCCAGTATCAAACAACCTCCCAAAGCCATTTCCTCTCAAAGAAATGCATTGTGTTATAACGTTTGCCCTCTCCGTGTTTCCATGGGCCGCTGAGATAAGATGGTTTGAGAGGAAGGACCTGCAGACAGAGAGGAAACTGCGGACAGGGAACGCAAATGAAATATTGTGTCGTTTTGCAGCTCTCCAGACTGCGGATTTTATTAAATACTTCCTGCAACCTTGAGATGTTTGCTTTTAATTTCTTGGTAAATCTTTTACTTGGATAAAACAGTTTGTGTGTGTGTGTGTGTGTGTGTGTGTGTGTGTGTGTGTGTGTGTGTGTGTGTGTGTGTGTGTGTGTGTGGTGTGTGTGTGTGTGTGTGTGTGTGTGTGTTGTGTGTGTGTGTGTGTGTGTGTGTGTGTGTGTGTTGTGGTGGTGTTTGTTCCTGAACCTCCTCCCTCTCACCGACCTGAAGACTGCCGGCTCCGTCATTAAGTCTATGTGGGGAGTTTAACTGTGGGGGGGGATGGTGGTTTAGACTGTGTGTGTGGAGTTTGACTGTGTTGTTTGTGTGTGTGTGGAGATTGACTGTGTTGTTTTGTGTGTGTGTGGAGATTGACTGTGTTGTGTGTGTGTGTGTGTGTGGAGTTTGACTGTGTGTGTGGGGGGGGGGGATGTTTGACTGTGTGTGTGGAGTTTGACTGTGGAGTTTGACTGTGTTGTGGTGTGTGTGTGTGTGTGGAGTTTGACTGTGTTGTGGGGTGTGTGTGTGTGTGTGTGTGTGGAGTTTGACTGTGTGTGTGTGTGTGTGTGTGTGTGTGTGTGTGTGTGTGTGTGTGTGTGTGTGTGTGTGTGTGAGTTTGACTGTGTGTGTGTGGTGTGTGTGTGTGTGTGTGTGTGTGTGTGTGTGTGTGTGTGTGTGTGTGTGTGTGTGTGTGGAGTTTGACTGTGTGTGTGGGGGGGGGGTGATGTTTGATGTGGGTTTGACTGTGTTGTGTGTGTGTGGTGTGTGTGTGTGTGTGTGTGGTTGATGTGGTTGTGTGTGTGTGTGTGTGTGTGTGTGTGTGTGTGTGTGTGTGTTGTGTGTGGTGTTGGATTGACTGGTTGTTGTGTTGTGTGTGTGTGTGATGTGTGTGTGTGTGGATGCTGAGTGTGGTGATTTGACGGGTGTGGGAGTGGGGGGTTACTGTTGTGTGTGGTGTTGTGTGGTTTGGTTGGTGGTGTGTGTGCATGTTGTGTGTGGAGTTTCGTTTGGGGTGTGTTAGTTGGTGTGTGTTGTGTGTGTGTGTGTGTTTGGTGTGTGTGGTGTGGACGTGGTGTTGTGTTGTGTTGTGTGGAGGTTTGTACTTGTGTGTGGGTATGTGTGTGTGGGAGGGAGTGTTGTGTATGTTTTGCCTTGTTTGGGGGAGTTTGACTGTGGTTTGACTGTGTGTTGGTGTGTGTGTTGTGTTGGT
>CM070833.1:35304418-35341918 GCA_036326025.1 Chrosomus eos
AGCCCGGATTTTCTGCACTTGAGGCTTAATAACTCCATTTCCCAATACGTACCCTAAGTACTCGGTCTCAGTTTTAACTAATGAACATTTTGCTGGATTAATGGTTAAACCGGCATTTTTAATTCGTTGGAAAACCGCTCGAAGATGTTGAAGGTGATTCTCCCAGGATGTACTAAATATCACAACATCGTCTAAGTAAGCCGCCGCAAATTCTCCTAAACCATCCAATACCGTATCCATCAATCTTTGAAAAGTCGGGGGTGCTCCGTGCAACCCGAACGGTAACACCCGAAAATGCATTAGCCCCCTTGGGGTACGGAACGCGGTCAGCTCTCGCGACTCCAAGTCCAGAGGCACCTGCCAGTACCCTTTACTTAAATCGATGGTACTAATGAATTTAGCCTTTCCGAGTTTTTCAATTAACTCCTCAATACGAGGCATAGGATACGAATCAAATTTGGAGACCGAATTTAAATAGCGGAAATCGATACAGAACCTGAGGGTATTATCCTTTTTTGGCACCAATACCACCGGATTGCACCATTCACTCCTTGACGATTCCACTATACCCATTTGCTGCATCACTTTTACTTCCTCCTCAAAAGCTGTCAGCAAACGTTCAGGGATGCGATAACTCATTCGTTTCGGTTGCGCATTCTCTTTAACCACTATTTTATGCTTTGTAAGTGTGGTATAGCCTGGCTGATTTTTAAACAACTCCGGATCACACAATTGCTGAATTTGAGCTCGCCGTTCTACAGGAAGATGACTTAAGTCAATAGGCAGCGAAGGTTGACTACCAGGTAAATATTGCTCTTCCGCCTCCTCCTCATCCTTCACCAGTCGGATCAAATTAACAACTGCGCTCTCACTCTGCGAGCACCATTTCTTCAACAAATTAATATGCAACACCCGATGTGATCGTGCCTGGCCTGGGGTCCCTATCTCATAAGTAGTTGTTCCAATTTTTTTAGTTACTTCAAACGGCCCTTGCCATTTACCCAAAAGTTTGTTTTCAGAGGTAGGAAGCATCACGAGAACTTTTTGACCTGGCTCGAAAGATCGCGATTTCGCCTTCCTATCATACCACGTCTTTTGCCTTTTCTGGGTTTCTTTCAAATGGGCAGAAGCAAATTCGGTCATTTGTTGCAATTTTTGTCTCATGGCTAACACATAATCGATAACATTTGTTTTGGTTGGCGTCCCCGAATTCCCCTCCCACAATTCTCTCACAAGGGACAATGGTCCCTGCACTTCGTGGCCATACATAAGCTGAAAAGGCGAAAACCCGGTGGAGGCCTGTGGAACCTCCCTATAAGCAAACATGAGATATGGCAGCCACTGATCCCAGTCGGTCCCCACCTCATTCACAAATTTGCGAAGCATTTGCACTAGAGTTTGATTAAATCGCTCTACAAGCCCGTCCGTCTCCGGATGATAGGGAGTTGTTTTTAACCCTTTTATTCCCAACAGCTGATACACCTGTTGCAGAAATTGAGACGTGAAATTCGTTCCTCTATCGGTCAGTATTTCTTTTGGAATACCTACTCTAGAAAAAAAACTGAACCAGACATGAAGCGATAGCCTTAGCTTTGATGTTTTTTAACGGAAACACTTCTGGAAACCGCGTCGCATAATCACAAATGACTAACATATACTTGTAGCCTGTCTTACTTCGTTCCAACGGACCTACAATGTCCATTCCCAGCCTCTGAAAGGGAACCTCAATGACTGGTAAGGGGATTAACGGTGCCTTACGGGGTTTGCGAATGTCGCTGCACTGACATTCAGGGCAAGCTTTACAAAATTCAGCGATGTCCTTAGACATTCCCACCCAGTAAAAATGCTTACTAATCCTAGAATGCGTCTTTCGCCTACCCAAATGTCCGGCCCACGGAATGGAATGGCCCAGCGTCAACACGGTATTACGTACGCTAACAGGTAATACCACTTGTAGTTTATCCTCTGTTTTACGATACAGCAAGTCATTCATTACACAAAAAGATTGCCCTTGAAACACGAATACACTCGACCCTGTTTGAGCTGCCTCTACCACATGGGAATGCAATTTGGATATTCCAGCATCCTCTTTCTGCAGCTGCCTTAAATCTTCAGGTATTGGAATCTGATCAGCATTCAACAGTTTGTCAGGTTCTTTTAGGTCTCTTGCCTGCACTACGGTTCTCCTAATTTTTTCCAGTTTTCGTACCCTCCTAGACTTCTTTTCTTTACATTGATTCACAGACAATTCAGAATCAAAAAAAGGTAGTGACAACAATGAGTTTTCCTCTTCCTCACATTCATTCTGTTTGCTTTGAGCCCGTGTCAGAACTACATTACAAGTATCTGAAAGAGGTAATAAATCCATCAGCGCTGGAAAATCATGGCCTAATATAACTGGGTATGGCAAGTTCTGTGCAAGTCCTACCCTCATCAAATAGGTTTGTCCCGCTATACCCATATATACATCAGTGACAGAATACTGACGCTCCTCCCCGTGAACACATCTCACTATTACCGGAGCATCACCACTAGCACCTAATTCAGGTACAAGTTCTGATTCGACTAAGGTTTGCGTGCAACCTGTATCTATCAAGGCAGTGACTTTTGTCCCATTCAACTCAACAGTTCTTATCACCTGCTTTGGAACGGGAATGTTTGCAGGTTCAGGTATGGTTTCTCGAGGTACATAACACATATTAGTAAGGGTTTTTGTCAACTGCGGACACATTGGCTTTTTATGACCCAATTGACCACATTTATAACACCTAATAGTCTCTAAAACAGAAACACCAGAGTTCTCAGTTCGTTTTGCACTTGCCTCAGTTGCCAACCTACTTCCCTGAGATGTTGAAATTGGTCGTCGAGAAGATCCATCTCGCGCTGTCTTCCAGCGAGTGAAACTCCAGGGCTCAGCTCTGCGTCGTGCCGCCACGAAAACATCAGCTAGACGCGCCGCCTCCTCAGCTGTAGACGGGCCGTGCTCTTTAATCCACGTCTGTAGCTCCGGGCTAAGCATCCGCAGAAATTGTTCAAGGACAATTATCTCTCCAATCCCCTGGTTCGTTCTCTCTCCCGGTTTCACCCACTTCTGATACAAGTCTTTCAGTCGAACATACAACTCTTTAGGGGTCTCTTCTTCCAGCACCTCCATAGCACGAAATCTCTGTCGATACGTTTCACAATTGATGGAATACTTCTTCAAAATAGCCTCCTTTACCTGTACGTAGTCACTTGCGTCTGCGACATCCATAGCCACATATGCACTGCGTGCCTTGCCCGTCAGCAACGGAATGAGTCTAATGGCCCAATCTTCCCTTGGCCATCTGCACACCTCAGCAATCCGTTCAAACGTGGTTAAATAATGCTCGATGTCATCCGCTTCACTCAATTGTTGCATCTTTGGCTCTTTCAGCGCATAACCATGGCTCATGTTGCGGGAGCCTGAAACTCTGGGCGATTCCTCCACCTCAGCAGCTCCCCTGTCTCCCACATCATCCAACGGAGTTCGCTGGCTGACCTCATCCTGTAGTAGACGGAACTGATGCTGAAGCGACTTCCATCTCGTCTCTTGTCGAGCTGCTTCTTGTATCTGACGGCCATCTCTCTCTTGCTGATCCTGCATGAACCGTTGAAACATCCGCTTAAGCTCCAGTACATCACCTTCCGACTCCTCTTCGGCCACCCCTGTTGCATCCTCCGTCAGCATCTCACGCTCATTTGGTGCGTTCTGGACGTCAGTAGGAACAACAGAGCGTACTGCTCTCTTAGGCGCCATTCATTCAGCACTTGACTCTCTACAGACAGTCTCCTCCTGGACAGAAAACCACCGCTGCCACCATCTTGTCAGGTTCTTTCCATAAAATTTTCAGGAGACGTTCATGGAGTCAACAAATGTCATTTTAATGACCGTAACAACTGAGTGCTGACCACACATTGTGCAAAAAAAACAAAAGAAAAAAAAACTACTAACTAATAAATGGGACGACGACGACGACAACAACACACTACTGAGTTCTGGGTCTCAGCTGTTACTCAGGGATCCCTCACCAGAACTAACCCAGCCACAGACATTGAAGCTCTTTTAACAATCCGGACCAAACCATTTTGATAATTACAGGGGTATCACAAGGCTTCTCATTCTATTACATCAAACATAAAAGGGAAAATATATATATATAGCAAGACACAGACACAAATGAACATAAGAATAACCTTTACCATAAAACAATAAAGAAAATACACTTAAACATTCATACATAAAACACCTCCTTTAAACAAATGTGAATTAACACACGACCCCCAACCCATATTGTCCTGAGAACTACATTTCCCATAGTTCCCCATGATATATATAAAGGACACCAGGAAGAGGCCGCACCCTTTTCATTCCAAACCGTTCCATGCTGCAGCCATGGATCCCGGCGAAACCATGGGTAAGATATACATATAACAAACTTAAATAAACCTTTAAACCCATATTTTGGTTGTGGTTTTCATTTATTCTAGCGTGCACTCTAGAAATAAATGGTTATAGATTTTGTTGCTTCTGGATAGTTAAACACTAAAGAGACAATATACCTTCTCCAATTCCAATGTCTGGGTAAATTATATTTAACCGACAAATTACATAGAAATTCATAAATAGACCAAACAAAGAACATTAAATTACCTTAGATCAAACAAAAAAAATATAAATTTCTTACAAACAAAAAATAAATAAAAATAAACTAGAACCAATTCAAATGTCCATTCAGGTGTGGCCTTAGCCATCACACCATAGTATAATCAGCATAATCCACGGCTAGCTGTGCATTCCATGATCATGCTTTAAAATGGTTTAATGCACAGCTAGCCGAGGATTAAAATAAACACTCATGCTTTGATATTCAGTTATGAGTCCACCATGAGTCTGCTGTACGGCTGCACAAGCCTCGCTGTTTCCCTGAGGCTCCTCAACAGTCCAGTGAAAATAAGAGCAGTCTGCCACTGCCAGACACATTTACACATGATGATGTGCTTTTATGAGGCGTTTATGGCCAACCAGAGGCGAGATAACACAGTTAGACACACCAGTCTGCAGACAAGCAGTGTGAGATCTGATCACAGCATGCAACCGTCTGATAGTTTTATGCAACTAAAATTTGCATAATACAAAAAATCTACATGCATTGTTCATATCTAAAATTTCCCTTAAAATTACAATTAGTGGGAAAGCAACAAGTCACTCACAGCATGACGAGGTTAAAATGGGACAAAGAGACTGTGATCTTTTTATAAGTGAAACAGTTTTCACTATTGAAGAGATACTTTAATCTGTGCACTGAAGTGACACCATAACAACGGCAAAGATTTAAAGCCGTGATTCAGATTTCATATTACGAGAACAGAGCAATATCAGACACTAGACGGGTCAGACTCAGCTTCATTTAGTCTTACATTTCTTCAGCTTATTTTGACTCCCAGGGAAACAAAAAAAATAGGTTCTTTAAATTTTTTTTTTTTAAAATATTCACAAACCTGTATGACTTATTTTTTCTGCAAAATACACACACAAAAAATGTTTGAATAAAATTTCAAATGTTTATGTCCATATGAAAGTCAGTGGGGTCCAAAACGAGATTGGACCGCATTGACTTTCATTTTATGGACAAAGAACACTGAGACATATTTCAAAATAACTTATTTTGTGGTGCACGAGAGAAAGTAAGGTGAGTGAGGGTGAATAAATAATGTAAAAACTATACTTTTTGGGTGAACTATATTTAAATCAGCAAAAAAGGTGGTACAATAAATACTGTCATGATGCATAAATACCTTATTTTATATATTATAAATAATATATGACTGTTGTTGGTTTTTTCTAATTAAAGTAATGAATTTCTATGTATTTTTTGCATTATCGCAATGAAAAATAGTGGCAATGTGCCTAATTGCTATGAAAATGTTGAAATTATACAATATATGGTCCTTAATGGTCCTAAAATGGCAGAACAATATCTCATTAGAGTACAGAAAAGTCAAATGAAGGCGATAGAAGGCGATCACAGTCTCAGGGTTTGTACATAAGCGATTTGTGTAACGCCACTGTATAAGTGTGACCCAAACGTTGTGAGAGTAGACAATCTGCTGTATCGTCCTCATTAAAGCACATCTTCACAGCGCAGAAGTCTTTCATAGGCCTTCGACTTCAGTGAGAGGGTTTCCAGAGTCACGTCAGATTAGCAATCTGCAATTCGCTGTGTCATTCTGTCAGTGAAACGTCAGTAAAGCACGTCTCACCTCAGCAATTCTCAGCATGTTGTGTCCATTGATCTCAAATGTAGAGGAGTAGGTGACACAAAGCAGGACCTACAACACACAGAACTTCAAAACATTACCGTTTAATATAACAACACAAGAAACAGGAGATGAGGAACACAGTGTGTGTGTGTGTGTGTGTGTGTGTGTGGTGTGTGTGTGTGTGGTGGTGTGCGTGTGTGCGTGTGGTGGTGTGTGTTGTGTGTGTGTGGTGGTGTGTGTGTGTGTGTGTGTGTGTCAGTAATGCTGCAGATACACGACAGATGCAGAGCTGACACTGAATTCATTAAGCCTGATAGAAGAAACACAATGTTTTTGACACTGACTATTCCAGGAAAGTCTTTTCTCCACAGATCAAATCACCAGTGATGGGAATAAACGGCATTATAAATAACCCACGTTACTAACTTTTTTTTTCCAGTAACGAGTAATCAAACAAATTACTGTTTCCCCCTGTTACAACGCCGTTACCGTTACTATTATTGAGCTCACTGAAAGATATAGTTACCCAAAAATGAAAATTAGCCCACGATTTACTCATCCTGAAGTCATCCTGGATGTATATGACTTTCTTCTCTCAGACGAACACAATCAGAGTTATATTAAAACATGTCCTGGCTCTTCCAAGCTTGATAATGAGAGTGAATGGGTGTCTGTCTTATAATAAGTCATAATTTTAGACGTATTTGTTGGCCAGTTGTGGTCTGTGCAATAAAGTATTAAAAGTTCTAAACCATCTATTGTGTTTTATTGTTCCACTATATATGATAATATTTACAATAATATTTTGAATTTAAAGTGTCACTCCCATTGTCCTACAGCAACATTAATATAGTGTAGATTCGTGTACAATGTTTTATAATAATAATTTCTTCTATTTAGTGTATTATATTTCTATTTAACATATTTAATAATGGGGGCATCCAAGTTATTTGACATATTTGGATTTTTTTTTTAAGGAACACAATAGTTACTCTCCCTGGTATTCAGTTACTTTTATAATGATGATGTAACTCAGTTACTAACTCATTCACTATTTCTGAGAAGTAACTAGTAACTATAACAAATAACTTTTTTAAAGTAACATGCCAAACGCTGTTCACACACACACACACACGGATGCTGGTGGAGGAGCAGAGACACACACACACACACACACACACACACACACACACACACACACACACACACACACACACACACACACACACACACACACACAACTGATGCTGGTGGAGCAGCAGACACACACACACACACACACACACACTGATGCTGGTGGAGGAGCACACACACACACCACACACACACAGATGCAGGTGGAGGAGCAGAGACACACACACCACACACACACACACACACACACACACACACACACCACACCTTCATGACCTCCACCTGCAGGTCTTCATGTAAGGCGGGCGTCACCCTGATGGCCTCCAGGATCTGACTCAACAGCTGCTTCTCTGGCACCTCGCTCTCCACCGCAGCAAAGCAGTCCTCACACACCATCTTCTGTCAACACACACACATGCAGACGCCTGAGGAGGAGAGTGTGAACTAAACAACATTTACACACTGCTCATCTTGCCATGTCTGTAAGCTGAATTATAAACGTATAAGATGTGAGTGGTTGCCACACACTGCCTAGGCATTCACTGTGACATTTATCAACAATAAGTTCACTTACTCTATACACTAAAAAACATTTAATAGATAGAAAATGAGACATTTCATGTAATTTTACAGTATAATGCTGTTAAATGTACAGTTTTTAGACGTGAAAAAACATATTATAAGTTACTGTTCATCTTCAACTTTGATTCATCATGTCTTTCTCTTTACCATCTGTGTTTTACAAGGTGGTTGTCAGTGCATATATACAAAGCTACACGATTAATCATTAAAAGATTGCAATCTTGATTTTTTTAGGGAAAAAAAATACTATCGAAGTCAATGGATCATCAACTCTCTTGATACTGACAATCTTCAAAATATCATCTTTTGTGTTCAGCAGAAAAAAGAAACTCATTCAGGTTTGGACCAGCATGAGGGCGAGTAAATGATGACAGAATGTTAATTTCTGTCCCTTTAACATTATTTAAGTTAAAGTGCAGCAAGTGATTTTGGATAAACACTGTTGAAAGTGGATCAGATTGAGCAGCACAACACACTTGTAGCCAATCAGCAGTAGGGGGCGTGTCCACTCATAATGTAGGAGGAGAGCCAATCAGCAGTAAGGGGCGTGTCACTCAATGTGGGAAGAGAGCCAATCAGCAGTAGGGGGTGTGTCACTCATGAATGGGGAGGAGAGCCAATCAGCAGTAGGGGGCGTGTCACTCATGAATGAGGGAGGAGAGCCAATCAGCAGTAGGGGGCGTGTCACTCATAATGTGGGAGGAGAGCCAATCAGCAGTAGGGGGGTGTCACTGATAATGTGGGAGGAGAGCCAATCAGCAGTAGGGGGCGTGTCACTCATAATGTGGGAGAAGCCAATCAGCAGTAGGGGGCGTGTCCACTCATGAATGAGGGAGGAGAGCCAATCAGCAGTAAGGGGCGTGTCACTCAATGTGGGAGGAGAGCCAATCAGCAGTAGGGGGCGTGTCCACTCATGAATGAGGGAGGAGAGCCAATCAGTACTAGGGGGCGTGTCACTCATGAATGAGGGAGGAGAGCCAATCAGCAGTAGGGGGCGTGTCACTCATAATGTGGGAGGAGAGCCAATCAGCAGTAGGGGGGTGTCACTCATAATGTGGGAGGAGAGCCAATCAGCAGTAGGGGGCGTGTCACTCATGAATGAGGGAGGAGAGCCAATCAGCAGTAGGGGGCGTGTCACTCATAATGTGGGAGGAGAGCCAATCAGCAGTAGGGGGCGTGTCACTCATAATGTGGGAGGAGAGCCAATCAGCAGTAGGGGGGTGTCACTCATAATGTGGGAGGAGAGCCAATCAGCAGTAGGGGGCGTGTCACTCATGAATGAGGGAGGAGAGCCAATCAGCAGTAGGGGGCGTGTCACTCATAATGTGGGAGGAGAGCCAATCAGCAGTAGGGGGCGTGTCACTCATAATGTGGGAGGAGAGCCAATCAGCAGTAGGGGGGTGTCACTCATAATGTGGGAGGAGAGCCAATCAGCAGTAGGGGGCGTGTCACTCATGAATGAGGGAGGAGAGCCAATCAGCAGTAGGGGGCGTGTCACTCATAATGTGGGAGGAGAGAGAGAGAGACCAAATTTGTGTCAATGAATTTGTGTTGTTTTTGCTCCATATGTGAGTAACACTGGTTTTGCTGTTTCACAGAAACAAGATATGCTGTTACTGTAATGTTATCTATAATAACAGGACAGTTTTAAGTGTCATTGTTTGTCTGGAGCCTAACAACAAACTCTTGCTTGTTTATACTCTTGTGTACTGTATTTAAAAAAAAAAAATGTATTCTTCCTTGTCGTTCATTCGCCATCTTCGCCTTATTTTTACAAAGCATTATTTTGCTTCGCTTCAGCTATGGTAAACAGACATCCACTCTTGCATTGCGTGTTCATGCATTTTGGGGGCGGAGCAATGCAGTGATGTTTGGGTTGATTTCAACTATCAACAGTGTTTCTCAGAAATCGCTTACTGCACCTTTAATGAAATAAAGTTGTTGTTTTTTTGGGTTTTACTATAAATTTAAGTTTAATCCGTAAAACTGATTTAGTTATGGCAACCACAGCTTCAGTTTTTTACCATAAATTCTGTATATTCTGGTACAAAGATATGGTCTTTTCAAGTCCAAAGTGCAAACGACGAAATGAGTTATGAGTCTAACATCGGCTTAGCAAATACCATTAAATAAATCAGAGAGCAAATATATTGTGTACTGCTTTATCTTTATCTTTAAACGTGACGTGTTGAGTAATATACACACACCTGCATTCCAGCGAGGGCCGTCTGAGCCAGTTTAGTGTTTTTAGACTCCAGTGCCAACCGCAGCGGGAATAAACACTTCTCTCTGCACAGAAACATTCACAAGTCACAACGCATGAAAGATTAAACTCATGAAGAGCATTGAAGCAGTTTCTACTGTCACTGTCAGCCTCTGATGATTCTGAGATCATTTACACACTTTGAATTAAAGCATCTGCTATATGAACAAATATAGAAAAATAAAAAAAAAAGACCAATCCCAATTCTTATGGATTTGGTCATTTTAATACTTTAATGTTTCAACTTTGATTTTTTTTATATTGCACATTTAAAAACAGCAAACATGGCTGACCAAAGTGCTGAAAAAACCACACATTCATGACAGAAGCTCACAATGAATTAAAAGCTAAAAAAAAAGAAGTAGGTTTTAAGAGAAGATTTAAAACCAGTTAAAGACTAAAAAAGTAGCAACGGCTCTATCTCTATAACGGCTCTATGCTTTAACCGTGATCTGGAGACAGAAAAAAGCCTCTTATCACCAGACCTCGGGTTTCGTGTGGGATTGTATGGATAGAGTAGCTCAGAAATAGCTCGGTGCCAGATTATTTAAAGATTTAAAAACAAAGAGAATAATTTTAAACTCATAACTCATAAACTAAAATGCACAGGTAATGCAGCGATTTCAAAATTGGAGAAACATGATCAAATTTACGTTTTCTTTTGAGGAACTTTGCAACGCCTTTTCACCGTGTACAAAGTGAAAGATTTAAAAACAGGGAATGTACTGCTACTGCATAACCTAATAAATGTGCATTGTCTTTTATGAATTATGTATGGATCATAAAGATTATGTGAGAAAGTAAATCTGAGAAAATACAAATGCTGACAATACAAATATGGTATAAGGAATAAAAGCACTTGCCTGAGTTTAGATGGTGGTATTTTAACTGATCCATTCTGAGCTTGAAGAGTCTCTGTACAACCGCAAGGAAAATTAGGGGAAAAGTATATCAAATTAGAAAACAAATTAACATCATTTCAATATGAATAAACATTCTTTGAAACCCCATCATTACTAACTATATAAAGTAGGGGCGGGCGATATATACCGATTGACACGATTAACCGGTAGAGATTTTGGAGTATCGTCTCTATCGCGTTTACGCTCACGTGACGTTGATGTGCTGCGGCGTCATGTGTTTTAAAGCATTGTGTTTTAAGGTTAAAACCGTTGAAACGCAATAAGTGGAGAAAGAGAACTAATTTCGCTAAATGCACATGTTTCTGAGTCAGTCTAATAGATTAATTAAGCCGCCTAATTGGGCTTTAACGGTTAAATACACTTATGTGTCAAAATGCCCATCTTTACAAGTATCCTCGTAAACACAGTGATTTATGTCTTAAGTGAAGGCGCGTGTGTAACAGTATATTAGATCTGTGCATTCACTCTTAAAGTGACAGTAGCCTAATAAACCTAATGTATCATTAATGTTAAAGTAACACTAAGTAGCTTTTCCTCTTCGGTCGCCCTACTGGTTGGAAACTAAATTGTCCATTGCCGCTGTCGTAAATAATTTAGCCTACCGTCGCACGCACACTCGCTGTTTACCCAGCACCGGCTTTAGAATGAACGATGTCCACAGACAAGGTAGAGTATGTTACATGATTTCATGAAAGGATGATGTATTACGACATCAGAAACGAAGAAAAACGAAATAATGACTATTGTAGCACTTGACGTAAAGCAGTCGAGTTTTGTAGTTCTTTTTGTGCACGGGTTCCTACCCGAAACCCGAAGTTACATAGTGCCAGTAAAAGCGACACAGACCCCGTCAGGCTATGGCAGACGAGTCATTTAACTTATTTTAAGTCGATGTACCATCACAAGGGTCTTGGAAATATATTATGAAGGTTGAAAAACTACTTAGTGTTACTTTAATCAAACAACAACGAGAAAATCTCTCAGTGCTCTTGACTGAATCACTTCTGTCTCACAAGAATAGATATAGACTTAATTTACACAGTGATGATTATGCAGTGTTTTTATACATTTGATTACTTTATACAATTTATGTAGGCTAGTCGCTATTTCTTGTTTCAAGTGCTTGAAGTTTTTCAGGAAGTCTATTTCTTTGTACTATTGTAGTTTGTTGTCCTATTGCTTGTAATTAGTTTATTTGTTCTTATGTTATCACTTGTCTTCTGTAAGCTTGAGAGTTTTTACGTAGGCTAGTATTAGTTTATTTGTGATACTGAAATTGGTGACAAGACTTTTCAATAAATATTTGATGATATAAACCCCTTTTTTAAAGCAAATATAACTATGAGATATATATAGTTATTGTGAAATAAAATTACTCATGATAAAATCCCAAACCAGGCCTTGCTATACTGTCATCTGAGCTATTCATTGATCCTGTAAAATGAGCCAGAGTTTTGAGTCGCTCATTTGTTGGCACAGCATGACTGACGGTGTGTGTGATATATATAACGCTGAAACACTGAAAGGTCATAAAGCTCCACATCATCTTCAACTACTGCTTTTGTCCATCTACTAAACAGCCTCTTAGTTAAACACAACACAAGAACACAGAATAACTTAGAACCAGCCGATAGAACATCTACAACACTTTAAATATTTATTATATTAAAGATTACAATAAATTTGAATATTTGTTATAATTTATTATTATTAATACAATTACATATCTGTTATTTTCACTAAATATTCTAATATGATAATGCTGTTATATTATTAATTCCTGGATCATACTAAAGCAAAGGGCGCATGTACAAAAAAATATATAGTATTAATTACCAGCAAAAGAAAAAGTAACCATTAAAACATAGAAGCTTCTTTACAGACTGACATTTAAAAGTACAGTGGCTTTACTATGCCTCAATTACGGTAAAAATCCTATTTTCATATTATCAACATACACTATTCACTATTCATATTAACATGTTCGACTGCATTTGCATGGTATTCCAAAGTACTCATTGTGCATGTCCAAAAACATACTATTAACATGAGACTGTTTTCATTTTTGACTGCATGCATATTAAAAAATAAGGAGGTTTGAAGCCAAACCATTCAACACTAGGCTATAATATCCACATAAACATGGTTTAAATGCACACATGTCGCATGCCTATATAGGCTCACATTTGCCCACTGCAAATGAAACTATTTAATTGTATTTCAATTCGCATGTTTTCATTCATGCTGTTCTTTTAAAAAAAAGTGCATTTTGACAAGCCATCCAGTAACAGCTGTTATGAGGATTCAGCTGCAGTAAATAAACATCCGTGAAAGCCGGGCACACTTGCTCTGACTGCATACTGTTGTTCTAAAACATTATTTTTAATAAGATGAACGCGCGTCCATTTGTTCTGAATCCGCATTTGATTCATCGCTCACAGACTCAGGTGCATCTTACCGCGCGCGACGCCGCACGCGTCCCGCGTCGCTTTATGTTTGCTGCCCGACGCGTCCTTCTGGAGCTTGCGAAGAATCTCCTCCATCGCGCTGGGAGGATGATGATGGAGGATGATATGCTGGAGAAATGATGGTGTCAGGCCTCCTGCCTAAAGCTCAGCATCCCTACAGTAAAGATGATTCACTTTAACAACAGTGATACGTCACACTGTACGTCAGTTGCGTGGAAGCCGCTGGTGTTTAGGGACACAAACACTATAAAGAAAAGATTGTCTCGACCAAATTAAAGGGTTTATCTGCATTCTAGAGCACGTATCTGATTTGTAAGGTGGGTGTCCAGCTACTTCCCGTCCGCGAATTATTAAGGTACTAAAGCTACTATGACGAAGGATGGGAAATTAATATTCATAAGCCACGCCTTCGTTGGTGGAGGGAACTAATGCCGCGTCACTACTATCTGATTAATATATAGGATCATTAATATATTAATGATATAAGATAATATTTGCCATTGGAAGACTACCCAAGCAAATTTTAAAGTTGCTGAATAATATTAATAAGGTAATATTTCGCCATAGTAAAATTTGTCTGTCCAGAAGAAGAAAAAGGCTGCACTATTATTTGTATGTTTATTATATGAAGCTCGAGTCGTAATGATTATGCACGTATAGCCTTTTTATTTTACTTTATAACACCCCTATAATTGGCAAAAAATTAAAGTCACCATGAAATCAAAATGGACCATTCTTGTTTTTTAATGTAATATTGCAATATGTATTATAAATTATTTATCCATGCACATTATTATTTTATTAAGATTCATGCACATCGAAATCTTTAATCAAAATAACTTCCACTCTCTCTTGCAGCGACCTATCTTCTCTGATGACGTGGTAACTGGCACTAGGGCGGGGTAACCTGTCAATCACATGAGATCGACAAATAGCAAACCACAACCATCCAATCAATTCCCCGTGGACAAAAGTCCCGCCCTACATTTTTTCTTGTTCCAGATACCGACTTTAATAAACAAAACATTACCAGCTTGAGGTCTGCGCCATTCCATATTTCCGTCGAGAGGGTACATTTGACAGTAAAACTTAAATTATGTTTTTTCTTGATCTAATTTATAGGCTCATGAAACATAATTTGAGATTAGTGATTTTATTTTATTTAAATTTGACACAAAAAAAATGTAAACACTACGTGACCGCTTTTATGTAGCTTTTTCTGGCAGAAGGGTAGACTTTTATTTTTAAACCGCAGACCGGATGTTGTTTTATACCCGCAGCTCAAGTGCCTCCGCGAGCGCTGCTGTCACTCACAACACAAACTCACTCGTCATGATGGCTGCCGTGTGGCGAGCTCTCGTTTTTGCCCGCTCTGTCGTCCGCTTCTCTGATCGTGATCTGTAAAATATTCGTTGAAAGCACGTCTTTAAACGCGACATTAAAAGAGCTCGCAAAATAACCTGTTATGGTCAGTAAAAGCTGTGTTTCTAAGATTAGCTACTGCTAATCAGTAGCTAACATTAGCATGTTAGCAGCCGTGACGTATTATCGTCCTGTCACACACATCTGAGTTGTTTTTACTGGATAACAGTCTTAAATAGTTCTTTAAACGCATAGCATGTAATAACAATCATGCTTAATGTCCATATATTTAAATCATCGTCTAATTGATTCATGCATGTTTTCAAAGTTCTGCAAATCACGAAACAACTTGTATTTTGATGCACTGATTAAGAAAATAGTTTGATAGACGATTGATTTTTTTTTTGATTTTTTAATGTAGTGCAATAATTTCTCACATCTGTTGATCCTGGTGATTAATGCTTGTCAAGTTTCTGCTAGTCTCTGATTGGTCAGTCTTATTTTTAACACCAAACATGGACGTGGCTGAAGTTATTTTTTATCTGCGTCACGTCTTTTTGCTTCACATAATATTAGTAGGAGTTACTGAATATGTGTTATTTCTAGGCTGAAATCAACCAAAATACTGATGGCACTGTTGAAGAAGTGGAAGATGAAAATTCAGAGGATACTAATATTCAAGTTAGTGAACCTGATCTAATTTTTTTTTTGAGAAGACATGAAAGAAAGTTGCAGATGTCTTTATGTAATAAATTGCTTTCATCAAATAGCTTACTTATAATTGAATTCATTTTAAGAGTATTCCTACATCATGGTTAATATTGAAAACCTGTAAATATCAGTCGGTATGTTACCAAAATTGACCCTGTTTACTTTGTTAAAACACTGGTTATTGCTTTTTTGGATGACGTCAGCCCCTCCCCTCCAGCAATCTCTCCCCATTCGGGATCGGGATACTTGGTTGTGATTGGCTAAAACCAAGTCCTGCTCTACTTTTTTCTTGCTGATTATTCTGTGCCTTCACTTGCTTCAAAAATGCTGCAAATTTTAAAACTTTTTGTGTCGTTTTAGAGACATTTGTGCAATGTCTAATCATTAAATATCTGTGGAAGCTTGTTTCCGCCGAAACAAAAAATAAAAATAAGTCAGAATTGTGAGATTAGCAGATTTCCTATCTCAGAATTGTGAGATTAGCAGATTTCCTATCTCAGAATTGCGAGATTAACAGATTTCCTATCTCAGAATTGCGAGGGGAGTAACTCGCAATTGTTTATATTGCAATTCAGACTTTTTTTCTTGCATTTACGAGTTTATATCTAGTAATTCTGACTGATATAAACTAGCAATTCTGAGATAGGAATTCGCAATTGTTTTAATTTCGCAACTCACACTTTTTTCTCGCAATTGCGAGTTTATATCTTGCACTTGTGTGATGTAAAGTCGCAATTGTTTATATCTTGCAATTCGGACTTTTTTCTCGCAATTCAGAGTTTATATCTCCCAATTCTGATTTCTGGCTGATTAAATTCGCAATTCTGAAATAAATACTCGCTCTATTTTATATCTTGCAATTCTGACTTTTTTCTCTTAATTCTGACTTTTTTCTCGCAATTCCGAGTTTATATCTCGCAACTCTTAATTCGGACTTATTAAATTCACAATTCTGAGATAGGAACTCGCAATTGTTTATATCTCGCAAAGTCGCAATTCTAACTTTTTTTTCTCGCAATTGTTAATTTATATCTCACAATTCAGACTTTTTTTCTCGCAATTGTTAATTTATATCTCACAATTCAGACTTTTTTCTTGCAATTCTGAGTTTTTAACTTGAGAAAAAATTCGCAATTGTTTATATCTTGCAATTCGGACTTTTATCGTGCAATTACGAGTTTATATCTTGCACTTGTGAGATTAAAAGTCGCAATTGTTTATATCTCGCAATTTAGACTTTTTTCTCGCAATTTCAAGTTTACATCTCGCAATTCTAACTGATTAAATTCGCAGTTCTGAAATAAATACTCACTCTATTTTATATCTCGCAGTTCTGACTTTTTTCTCGCAATTCCGAGTTTATATCTCGCAATTCTTAATTCTGACTTATTAAATTCACAACTCTGAGATAGGAACTCGCAATTGTTTATATCTCGCAATTCTAACTTTTTTTCTCGCAATTGTTAATTTATATCTCACAATTCAGACTTTTTTTCTTGCAATTCTGAGTTTTTAACTTGAGAAAAAAGTCGCAATTGTTTATATCTTGCAATTCTGGCTGATTAAATTCGCAGTTCTGAAATAAATACTCACTCTATTTTATATCTCGCAGTTCTGACTTTTTTCTCGCAATTCCGAGTTTATATCTCGCAATTCTTAATTCTGACTTATTAAATTCGCAATTCTAAGATCGGAACTCGCAATTGTTTATTTCTTGCAATTCAGACTTTTTTCTTGCAATTATGAGATAAAAGGCGCAATAACCTTTTTAATTTTTTATTCTGTAGCAGAAACAAGCTTCCATAGAAATTTTGCCTGATCACGGAAGTAAAATGTGTTTTGAAAGGCTTTTTATTGTCGAAAAAAAACCCCTGTAATCATGAATGACCAAAGAAGCCATGAAAGCTCATTTGTTTAGAAGGTGTGCTAATCCTTAATTTCCCATGAGCCTAATCTATCAGGGCCTGTTCAGTGGGTCTGTAGCTGATGTTTGATGTTTCAGATGGAGCTCAGTGCTTTCCGGGCCAAGTGGATGTCCGAGCTTCAGCCCAGCTCAGGTGGGAAGAGAAGCCTCCAAAAATCTGCTGAGCTGAAGAGACGACAAGAAATAGCTAAAGAGGAAAAGGTGTGCACTCCTGAATATTCATATTGCTGTGTGCTATGAGAAGAAACAGTGATGATGTGTAAAGATATTTCCTTCACTTGGCTTGTCTTATTGTGAATGTGTGCTTTCACAGGCCCGAGAGCTGTTCCTGAAGGCAGTCGAGGAGGAGCAGAATGGAGCGGTTTATGAAGGTTTTCATTCATTTATTTATTTAGATTAGACAATTACATTTATAAAATGGACTCCATGAAGAAGTGAAGGTGAACGTTTCCTCTGTTGGTGTTTTGCAGCCATCAAGTACTATAAGAGTGCGATGCTGCTGGTCCCGGACATTGAGTTTCGGATCAACTACAGCAGAACTCCTGATCCGGACCGGAGCGGGAGCTAGTAAGTGCTCGGATCACATGTGCTCATGGAAAACTTGGATGCTTAGTGGGACAATTGTAAATAGTGTTTTCCAGCCTTGTAAAAAAAAAAATATAGTAACAATTAAAATAAGGTTTAATTTGTCAATATTTGTTAACTGCATTAGTTAGCATTAATTAACAATGAACAATACTTCTACCGCATTCATTAATCTTAGTTAATGTCAACATTTACTAACAAATTATTGAAACCATAAGATGTCTATCTGTTAATGTTATTTGGTGGATCTGAACTAACAATTAACAGTTATTAACCAGCATTAACAAAGTTGAATAAATACTGAAACAAATGTATTGTTCATTGTTAGTCAATGCATTAACCTATGAAAACTAATGGGATTGTATTGTAAAGTGTTGCCAAAAAAGTATTAATAAATAAATAAATACTATCATTTATTATGGTTAATACGCATTTTCTACTCATGCTCTGCAGTAAAATATTTTATCATTTATAATATATATATATATATTTCTTGTTAGATATTGGTTTTGTGTGAACCTTATGTACAGTAAAGCTCGCTTAGTAGTTTGGATGGTGAGCAAATAATTTGTTCAATAGGTCAAATCAGTCTGAATGATTTGTTAGTTAAATGGTTTGAAACAAAATAATAATAAAAAGTAGTTACAGGAGACTAGAAAGGTCATGGAAAATCATTGGTCGGGAAGTGTGGGAACCCTGTTTAATATCCAAACATATATGTGTGAATCTGCAGTAAACAGAAACACACACACACACACAAAATTGCATGAAGAAAATAGATTTTGTGAAAATGGAGACTGCAGGTAACTGTGGCCCAAATCACTTTTTTATTCATATTTGTGCCGCTTCCATATGTGGTCGTGAATCCCATCAGATGTTTTGCAATGCGACCTCAGTCATATCAGAAGTCATGTGACTTTTACATCACTCTAGATCAACGTTCATCTCAACTCTGCACTCATGGGAGTCGCTTCAAAGCTTTTACATAACCGAAGTGTAAATGACAGTGAAGTGTCAGAACTCATAAGTATTACAGTGAAAGCTCTACATACAAGCAAAACATCATAAATATTTTTTTCCTATCCTTGTCTTTATTTTTTATATTGTCTGTGCATAAATTAAGCTGGCTTCTGTGGCAGATCACACTATAAATGAACACATAATCACTTACTTTATTGTCTTCTGTTTACACTTCCATAGACACATCGTTTTATCTTTCTTTTGCGCATGTGGGTGAGTTCTGGACTATGATCTGCTCATACTAGAATATGATATCAGCCACATTTAACAGCTGTACAAAAAAAATCAGATCTGAGCAATAAATCTTAATTGAGCACTATGGCTCGCAGCGAATGTTTTCTCATCACTAATGCATTCAAATGTATTGAGTTTTCATGAGTTTTTCTTCTTGTAATTCTGACTGTTCTCGATTATTCTCATTACTGCAATACAGTTAAAAAAACTAATTACAATAATAAGGGTTCGATTACAGTAAATTGGTGGAATTGTGATCTGTGGTCATAAAAAATGGCACAATGCAAAAAATTAGCTTCATTTTCTACATGCAAAATTCTTCACATGTGCCTATTCATGCTCTCTAGCTTGGAGGACAACGAGAAGGACCGTGAGATCGACGACCTGCTGACGTACTTCACTCAGCAGCTGGCGCTGGGCTGCGACACCATGAAGCTGTGTGAGCCGGACACGGACACGTCACAGGTGCACATCTCAGGTACTCACACTAGACCTGCTCCGTGTGCTTTCACAGAGCTGTCCTGTTTCCCTCACGTCTCTCTCACGTCCACAGCGCTGCCCTTCGAGGTGCTCATGTACATCTTCCGCTGGGTGGTGTCATGTGACCTGGACCTTCGAGCCTTAGAGCAGCTCTCGTTGGTCTGCAGGGGTTTCTATATCTGTGCAAGGTGGGCTCACAGATCACCAAACATCTGAGGGAACCAACTTAGAGTCAAAAATATTCGTTTGCCATTGAATTGTGTGTGTTTTGCTGCAGGGACCCTGAGATTTGGCGCTCGGCCTGTTTGAGAGTGTGGGGGCGAAGCTGCACTAAAATGCAGCCGTTCTCATCCTGGAGAGAGATGTTTCTGGAGAGGCCACGTGTGCGCTTTGATGGTAAACGTGTGCGTTTATGTACAGTCAAACCCACATTAATTCAGACACATTTCTCACATTATCACAGTTTATTCGCTCTAGTTTAGAAAATGGTAATACAATATGACAAGAACTCGGAGTTATTAAATCAGTTGATATTTCACTGGTTTTGTCCGTCCTTCTGTTAGACTCTCACACATGATTATGTTGAATATCTGTCAGGTGTTTAATTTAACTACATAATTAGGTAATACAAATTTAGCTCAACCAATTACCAAGCAACGCTTAATGTTGTTTAGTCTGTGTGTAAAAAAGTCGCGTTATCAATTAAAGAAAAAACACTTCAGCAAAACATGATCAGGTCAAAGTGTCTGAATCATTTTTGGTCCCACATTTTTATAAATTTTATTGGTAGTCACTATATGAAGAATATTTGAGTATAATATGTCACATTTTACTTTATTTTGCTCTCCTCACTTACATAAATGAACTATAGTGTCTTGCACCCACTAGTAAAAAAAAATCAAAAATAATATCTGGTGTCTGAATTATTTTGAATATATGCTGCACGTACAGTGTTTAATAAGCGCCATTGGTTCGTCCAGGTGTTTACATCAGTAAAACAGCCTACATCCGGCAGGGGGAGGAGTCTCTGGACGGCTTCTACAGGGCGTGGCACCAGGTGGAGTATTACAGGTGAGATCTGGGCTTTAAAGGGATACTCCTCTCGAAAATGACAGTTCTGTCCGCATTTACTCGCCCTCATGTACTTCCAAACCTGTATGCATTTACAGTGTTTCCCCCAAGCGGCAACTTCTCTCCTGTATCCGACACGGAAGTGACTTAAACTGTAATTCATCGACTGGCCACTAGAGACGGTCTGAGTCCCATAGACCCCCATGTTAAAATGGCCAACTATACAGCAGAACACAATATGTTTACAGCCTGGTACAAAAACTTTTTGGTCTATATGGACGTCTTGGTCTATATTGCTAATTTTGCCCTTTGTGACATCTGTGAGGGGGTGTAACTCATCCGTTTAAATATATTAAGCCATAAAGTTCTGCATAATTAAGGGCGTGGCCACTTGATTGACAGGGGGATTGCCACTAATGTCACTTCTAGCCGTTTGTCTGCTGTCTGTCACGTCACCTCAGATAATTGTTGTTTATCCAGGTGTGACGCGCTCACAAGATGGCGACGTCCGGCTACGCCCACTTTTGGCTTCAAAAATGCTCTACGGGGACCCTTTGGGTGACGTCACGAACACTACGTCCATATTTTTTTACAGTCTATGGTTTCCCGACAGGCTTTAGTGAGACTAAAGTGTCTTGCGTCCCCTTTTAAGTTAAATGCATAAATGTGGTGCGATTTGAGAGCAAGCTTATAGTGGCCCTATCATGCTTGGTCAGATATGACCTTTATCAGTTTCTGTGAAAACAGGTTTACAAATGCAACTCATTACAAATCTAAGTGTACTCATCTGTCCACAGAAATTATGCGACTGAAAGTTTAGAAAGCTAAATACTTATTTAATTAAATCACAACCTTTTGCAATTTGATGAGCTCACTAAACCATATCGGCATTACAGTTTGACTGACAGATGCTCTGGCAAAGCACAAAATGCAAGGTTTATGCTATTATGAGAAATTTTCTAAATGTTTTCAGTTCATTATGAAACTAGCGGGACAGATTTGACTAAGGCGCAGTTCTGCATTTCTTCTGGTGACACAAATGTTGGGAATGTGGTGGATATTTCCCCTACACACCTGACTTAGGCTGAACCGAGTGTCCTTGACACCTGAACCTATCGCAAACTATAACTAGACAGTAAGGTCTCTAGTGTTTACTAAATACAACAATTTAACCCCGCCTGAGAGTCTCACAAAGATTCGAACGACGTCTCGTCCCCTATCGCACACTTTCACTTGGTAGTAAGGTCTCTAGTGTTCGCTAAATAGCTTGTTCCACGAACTAACTTGCTCCCCTATCTAACTTGCTGCACAGCAATAATATACAGAGAGACTTCAGCAAATGTCCTCTAAATGCTTTAATCACGGCCGGGAGACGTTCCCGAGCAGTTCTCAGAGCATATCATCCAAGAAGAAGCAAGGCCGCAGGATCTCCGACAAATCCCGTTGAGAATCCCACCGGTAAACACGAATGCAACCGTTTTATAGAATAAGGGTATGGCAAAATGACATAATTTCCCCACAATTTGATCGGTTCTTCTTAGACAAGCCCACTTGTTACTAGGTAACCAAAAGGTTTTAAGGTTAGACATTGGTCTAGTTTCATTTCCCATATTTGTTATTTTCACACTCAGGGTTAGGATGCCTGAAAGAGGAAGTCAGGTAAAAGTTTATCATAAGGTTAGATAATCTAAAGAGTTTTAGAGTCAGAAACATGATTAGCAGCAAGGACTCACCACTGCACTCTGTATGCTCTCCCTCTGAAGAAAATTACAGTTAATGATTTTTATTGCCAAAGCACTATTGGGTAAATTACCCCTCTACATTTCAAATTTGCTTACTTAACAAAATAGTGTTTACAGGACAAGGTCGTCAAAAAATGTATTATTAATTATTCCATCAACAAGAACTGAACTTGGTAAAAACGCTTTCTCGTCATATGCACCAAAACTCCAAAATACCTTAAATCTAGAATCACTTCCACCTATAAATACTTTTAAAGTCCCTGTAAAGGCAATTTCAAAAAAAATTCTAAACACATTATAAATGTTAGAAATGTATTGCTAAAACATATTACAAAGACTGTGAACTGTGAAGTACTGAATTGTGGAGTTAGACCGTTAAACAGTTTTTCACCGTTGCTATTTTCCGGATTTTCTGGGCGGGGCTAAAACGGGGCTCGATGACGCACTGGAGCCCCTGAGCTCATGGACACGCCCCTACTTGATGACGCACTGGAGCCCCTGAGGCTGGCCGCTCCTAACATTATTAATAGAGCACATTCGCATCAGTTTGCCGCTCAATCGCGAGTTACTGTCAGTACTATTATTAGTCACAGCCTGATTGCTAGCTAGCTATGCCTTCGTCACGGAAATGCGTAGGCCTACTACCTGGATGCGATCACCGGATCACGTACAAAACAGATCGGTGTCCTTATTTAAATTTCCGAAAAACGATTACATCAAGAAGAAGTGGATTAATTTTGTAAAGAGCCACCTTGATGGAGAGCTGAGGATCACCGCCAAAACCCACCTCTGTAAGTGATCATTTTACACTGGATAGTTGTATAAACTTTCGTCGGAGACAACTGGGAATCACGATAATCCGCTGTTACTGGTGAATGGGGCCGAAACGACTCCCGCCTTGGCATTCATCCTCCCATCGCGCCGACAACTGGTGCCATCATCGGCAGTGCGTGCCCACCGTGCGAGCATTCATTCCGGCTGTAGAGTTGAGTGTGTGTGTGTGGCGACGGCAGCTTTCCCGCGAGTGGGCGTGGTTTCAGCGCAGCCAGCGGACACGCCCCCAGCGTTTGAGAGCAGAGAATACTGCTCATTTTTTCACGATTTTGATAGCTTATTTTATGTACTTGCTGGCTTTTTTTATCATTCAAATTTGGCTGGGTGACTAATAACACATTTTTCTGTGGTGTGACAAACTCAGGACACATACTTCATTTTGACTTTACAGGGACTTTAAAAGCCTTTTAAAGTCAACTCTGACTGAACAATGCTTTTTAACTAGGTGCCCTTTACATTGTATGTCTGTATCTGCTTATGTAAGTAGGTGAAATGTTTTGTTAGTGTATGTATAGAGATTTGTGGTGTAATATGTAATCTTTTATTTTTTAAACTTTTTGGCCGCCTGTCTTGGCCAGGACTCGCTGTGAGAAGAGTAACTGTAACTCAATGGGACTTTTCCTGGTTAAATAAAAAATAAATAGTTCTAAAAGACAGTTTATTATCTTATCTATTAAAAATCCATCACAGGAACCGAACAGTTTTAGAGCCTCAAAATATCTTTTTCTGATGTTCCACAGAAGTTTGGAAGTAAATGTTGAGTTGTGGGTGCAGTATCTGTCGAGTGTCCCTGAACAGGTTGAGTTCTGCTCAGTGTTACGAGGCTCTGACGTGGCCTGATGTTTCAGGTACCTGCGCTTCTTCCCTGACGGCCAGGCCATGATGATGACCACCCCTGAGGACCCTATGGTCGTTGTCCCAAGACTGCGCAGCCAGAACTCCAGGTGTGTGTCACGTGCAGGATAACACACCTCTGAACATACATTTCTAGTCCATGTGACATGACGGTTAAAATGCTTTGATTCCCACAGGATGGACTCCATCATGTTCGGCCATTACCGGCTGTCCCAGGACACAGACAATCAAACCAAAGTCTATGTTGTTGTCTCCAAGAGAAAAGAAGAGGTTGGTTTGTCATTTAACAGCGCTGTTCTATTTGTTAGTGGTTTTGCTAGCAATAACCCGACTGATTTCTAAATGTCATAATTATTTGTTAACAAACAAGTATTCATTACTTCAGTGAGCTCATTGTTTGTGCCTTAAATTATAACATTGTTTAAATCAATAAATTTTTCGCTAACTGTGGTTTTGTATATGTGACCCTGGATCACAAAACCAGTCATAAGTCGCACGGGTATATTTGTGGGAATACCCAACAATACATTGTATGGGTCAAAATTATCAATTGTTCTTTTATGCCAAAAATCATTAGGATTTTAAGTAAAGATCATGTTCCATGAAGATATTTTGTAAATGTCCTACCATAAATGTATAAAACATTTATTTTTGTGAGTGAATGCAGCACAATAGCGAACATAAATGCACAACTTTAAAGGCGATTTTCTCAATGTTTCGATTTTTTTGCTCTCTCAGATTCCAGATATTTAAATAGTTGTATCTCGGCCAAATATTGTCCTATCCTAACAAACCAAACATCAATGGAAAGCTTATTTATTCAGCTGTCATGTGATGTATAAATCTCAATTTTAAAAAAATGACCTATGTGACTGGTTTTGTCATCCAGGGTCATAAGCTTCAATCAACAATATCAATGAGAACAAACATATGTTTACGTTGCTAAGAGTGGTTGCTAGGGGTGTGTGTAGTGATACATCGAACCGTTGGGTGAAGCGGTCACAGCCGTGATTTATCATGACTAAAACATCTATCAGAATTGACCATTCAGAACCATTGAGCTACCGTTTTATATAAATAAAAGTGAATTGTTTGTGACCTCAGCAGAAGGTGTCCGAGTACCAGAGGAGCCGGTTCTGCAGGCGGAACCCAGTCCCCGAAGCCGAGCGCTCGTTTCATGTGGGACTGCAACTGTCCTCTGGGGGGCGGCAGCGCTTCAACAAGCTGGTGTGGATCCACCACTCCTGCCACATCACCTACAGGTGTGCACACATCCATAGTGTGTGAGATCACATACCAAAGCTTAGTGTGCTGAAAATAGTGTGCCAGAACACTTATAATGTAACATGTTCACATTAGGGGTTGAACCGACTAGTCGACCTTAATGCAGTGCCGCACGCTTAAAGGTGCCATGTGTAATAAATATATCCAAAAAATGAGCTACACGCATCAAAAGAATGAGAAGAAATAAGGGCGATGATGTCATTAAAAAAATGAAAAGTTATAGTGTTGCAGAGATATCAACCTAAATTAGCATTAGCATTACTAGCCCCGGCCCGACAGGTGTTGTAATACCAGTTTCGGCCATGGGAGGCGGTATGCGGGCAACATACATAACCACCAGCCAAACTGCAACACACGAATAACTCTCACTGCTTGTATCTCTTTAATCTCTAAAAATCTCCAAATGCTCCACGCGAAACTGCGGTCTTACTATCGTTTCAATTGATTTGATTAATATGCGCGAGGGAGAGAGAGCAGGACCGCTCTCGTGTTGTTTGAAGACGTGAGATTGCGCGCGCGCGGCCGGGGCTCGCTCTCTCTCCTCTCTCTCTCTCTCTCTCTCTCTCGCTCTCTCTGTCTCTCTCTCTGCTCGCCCTGTCAAGCGCAGCGGCAGCAGTCATTCTAGTCTACATCCCTCACCGATCAAAATAGGCTTTGGCGGGACAAAGCGGACTATTTGATGGTTTTAGAAGATTAACAACCTGAACCTAAAAAACAGACTAGAGTAGGCCAACTTTCTGGAGGTATACTGCCCCCATCTGGTATGGAATATGTGGAGTATGAATTGATTTTTTGACATAGGGCACCTTTAAGCTTGACGGCGACTAGTCACGTTGATCATGTGACACTATGATTGCGCTAATTTTGATACTAACATGTTGCAGACGACAACAGATGAAGAGCCCAGAGGGTTATTGCAGCAAGAAAGCAGCATTGGTACATCAAATCTGTGTAAATACTTTACTAACCTAACACTAGATATTGTTGAAAACGAAAGTAAAAGCATGACGCACGCTCACTGTTTTACCAGGAAATTAGAGTTCAGTCTCTTTATTAAAATCATTAAAACATCATTTTTTTCATTTAATTATAACATATTAATGGTGTAGCCTACCTCTAATTTACCCGCAATTAATTGGAATATTATTACTTGGATCTGCGCATCACTAATGCGATCATAATCATGATGATGATGATGATGTAAACAGCGGGCTGTTTACACCTGGCCACTTCATGTGTTTCTGTGGTCTGATAGCTGTCCGATCGTGAAAAGACCAGGTGTAAATGCCATCCATAACGCATTCGAGACGGATTTAAATCCGATCGCTCAAACCACTTCAGGACAGGGCCGTCGCCAAGGGGGGGCATTAGGGGGCTGTGCCCCCCCAGATGACACAACGTGCCCCCCTAATCATATGGTCGTTGAGCAAAAAAACGTATCCACATATTCCATAACGAAATGTCGTCAGCAGCATTTAGCACACATGTGCACTAATCTCTGTAACTTTAAATAACACATTGTCTTCAGAAATATGAAAATTAGTCGGAGCGTGTGGCTCTGCGCAAGGCTTACCTTCCCCTGGCCAAGCGGGCTTGTCGAATTTTCTGATTCATTTGCCTGCTAAAAACAGCCTACTGTTTCCACGTAAAAAAAAGGTAATTTTTCTCAGAATTGCGAGACATAAAATCAAAATGGCAAGTTATAAAGTCAGAGTTGAGTGATACAGTCACATTTGCGTGTTATAAAGTCAGAATTGTGAGAAAAACTCTGAAATTGAGAGAAATCCATGTGAGAATTGTGAGATAAAAAGTCGCAATTATCTTTTATTTTTTTTTAATTCCGTGGCGAAAACAAGCTTCCATATACTTCCGATTGCTTTTAGAGGTAAAAACTGTCCAAATGCTGGTCTAGGATCAGTTTTCTCCGTAATAAAAGAATATTGGCTAAACTCCGGTGTTTTGAGCGGTGAGTGGATTATGCGCGTGCAAATCCTCTCGTTATAATAAGCAGTTAGGCTATGTAAATAAGGCATTATTGTGTATCAGCTTTACTGATAGCCTAGGAACTTTGTGAGATCGCGATGAAGTTGTATAACCGCTTTTTAAAGATGATAAAATAGGCGCTTGCTGCCATGCCAAATCCTGCATATATCTAGTAAATGTTTTTAAAGGGGAAGCGCATATCCTCGTGGTTTTGGTTCACCCTCCGCCTATGATCAGAAACTTAATATTTTGTGTTTTGGTGTTGTTTAAATATAGAATTTGGTCTATTTCAGTTATATTAGACTAAATAGGGGATGTTATTGTTTTTGTGACTGTCTGTTTTGTAGATCATAAAAAGTGTGCCCCCCCATGAAAATGAAATGCCCCCCCATTCTATATGTTCTGGCGACGGCCCTGCTTCAGGAGGAGGTCTGGGCCGCTTAACAGACGAAACTGGACAATGCATCTGGTTGTGTAAACCACATATGTAAATTGGACTTCTCCCAACAATGCTAAAAATAAACGTGTGAGAGCGTTTTATAGCGATGAAGCTGCAACACGCATCGCCGCAGACGCAAACTATCGCAAATCAAAGTGAAAGTAAGTCGCAGACGCTTAACACACAATCATCTTCGTTAAAAGTAAAGAAACAAAATGATCTTACCAGTGCTGTCTCTCTTATTGCGGTCTCTGATTGTGAAATGAGCTGATGATCAATAAAATGCAGCGCATTACTGTTGGTTACGTGAACTTCGTTAAATCTGCATAGCGCGTTGTTTGAAGATCGGATTTATATCCGTGTTGCGAAAACATATTTATGTGACCAGATGTAAATGGAATGGTTTTGATAAATCAGATCAGTAAAAACGCATGAAGTGTCCAGGTGTAAACGGCCCCATTATGAGCTGTCAGCATCTGTATCATTTTCTGGTAATTAATTGCAAATTGTGGCATGTTGCAAAGCAGTCCCATCTCTTGTGTTTTTATGAATGACGTCATCGACTAGTCGACGTCAACTCGACTTTGATGTCATAACAGTCGACTTCAAAAAATCTGAAGTCGTTCAACCCCTAGTTCACATTGATTTCTGCAACACTCATTTATGAACGTTTTTCATACATTTTTTGCTATTACATAATATTTATTTGTTCAAGAATGTTATAATTATAGCATAAACATTTAATTATTTTATTTTTTTACGGGAAGCAGGGGTCCGTGTCGTGTGTCATGTGACTCGAGCTGGCGATGTCTAGTCTTTAGGCCAGTCGAGTCCTGCTGGTCCTGTTCACTTTAAGAAGACGTTTTTCTTTCTTTGTTGTTGTTGTTTTTTACTTCATATATTTTATTTATTTTTTATTTATTTATTTATTATTTATATTGTTACAATTTATTGTCTAACTGTGTTGTTTTATGTACTTTTTTGATTTAGTGGTTTGGTTATGAGTCCAGTACATGATTCTTTATATAAATTTTTCGTTTGCAAATAAGAAAATCAAGTACAAATGATTAAAAATAAGAAGAACAGGCAGTGATGATTCGAGTGAATCGTCTACTTTCTTTCTAACCTCTTCTTTTCCTCCGTCAGATCCACTGGAGAGACTGTCGTCACTGCGTTTGACGTGGATAAGATGTACACGCCTCTGTTCTTTGCACGAGTCAAGAGCTTCACGGCCTTTTCAGAGCGTCCACTGTAGGACGAGCCCAGCGATGCATGACGAACGCCCACCTCTGACCTTTGACCTTTCTCCTACCGCTTCCAGCACAGGCTCTTTCTGATGAATGTACATTTGTAGTCTTAACTGCAGCTCAAAGCATTATGTTTTGTTCTCATGGATAGTGTAAGAGATCCGTCACGCTCTTATTGTAAAGATTAAAATACTATATATATATAGAAGTTTCAGTTGAACTGTGATGAATGTTCAGTTTGTCTGTGTGGATCTCAGTGAGGGAACATGTCTACTGGAACACCAAATAAATCAGATATTGTGTTCTGCTTGTTTTTCATTTACATATCTATATTATGTTGCATAGTCGCTGAAGTCAAATTGAAATCAAAAACACTTCATTATTGCGCATTCCTGGTTTTTCCTCAGTGTTTCTGTCCGTCTCTAAACACTGAATCTTTCTCTTTCTGACAGATCAAATCTATATTTTTCAGCTGGAGGCACTTCGTGTGGAAGCTTGTTTCCGTCACTGAATAAAATAAAATAAAAAATGCATGATATAAACTCGCAATTGTGAGTTATAAAGTTGAATTGCATGATATAAAGTCACAGTTATCTTTTAAATAGTTTATTCCATGGCGGAAACAAGCTTCTATACTTTAGTGTTCAGTCTTTATAAAAGCTGATGTCTTTTAAAATAACAAAATAATGCATTTATCTGTAAACTGGGTAAAAGATAATAAATAAATTCAGCTCAATCGATGTTCATTCCTCTTTTCTTTCTTTTTTTTGCAAGATAGAGATAATTACACAGACAAAACCTAGAACTATGAAGGTTGCATTACACTATCACAAAGCTTATTAAAACTTACATGTTTTACACCATAAAAGGGTCTTGCATGCAATAGAATTTTTTTAATTCCTTAAATAATTTAAAAGGTTTTCGTTTCTTTGAAAAGGAGCACTATGTATGTGAATTTTGGCAAGAAATAGTAATAAATTATACATTTTAAATGAGAAGGGTCATTTTAGAGTCACAAAAAAAAATTGGCATATTCAGAAGTTTGAGGATAAATTCTTTTTAACAACATGAGGGAGAGTAATTACTGACAGAATTATCATTTTGGGGTGAACTATCCCTTTAAGCCTAGTGCAATATATCAGGTAATTGAGCTTGACGCTTTCATCCAGATCCCCTTTGTTCGGGTGCAAGGTTGGGTAGTTTTTCCTCTATGTCCTATTAGAGCATTGAGCATACTCAAAATTTAACCAGAAACCCCAAATCTCAGCCACACATGAGCCTTATCTTGCTCAATCTGCAATGCCAACAAATAATACTTCATTTTTGGTATTGTTGTATTGTAGATTTCTCTTATTTGCTATTATTCGTTTGGTGTAACAGTGTTTTGGCAATACTGTATGTCATAATAATAAACATAATAATGACAATTAAATACAAAATTGAAACTCATCCATTAAAGCCACACATCATGTTCCTGTAGAATAAAAATAAATCTAAAAATGTTGATATAAAAACAAGCCTGGTCTCATACTTAAGTATTCATAACATAAGTAACATTTACAAAAATGGTATGATTAGATAAGTGCTAAAATATACAATATGTACAATACATTTTATGGTATTTTTTTTTTTTTTTGAAAAACCACAGCATTACCAACCAAATTTCTTATATGTCCCACAGCAAACATAATAAATATTGGATGGCAATTAATGGTTAAAACAAATTTGATTCATTTTAAGACTTTAATGTGTCTTTGAGGTTCTTAATGAAATGTTATGATTTCAAATGAAGTAAATTACTCGTGTGCCTTAAACTGTTCTTAATTATGTTATTCAATTATGCATTTAATTATCAATTATTTTCCGTACATTTGCTATAACGTCTCTTTCTAACAATAAATAATCTTGGAATTCTTAAAAAAAAAAATGTATATGTAAAATGTGGCCCTATGGTCAGTAGCCTGATGTGGGTCACATGATCACGGGATTGATCTGGGTCACACACACCTCCAGTCGGCCCTCATGTTGTTTGTCATCATCAGCACACATGACCCAGCTCTGGGTGACTATTTTTTAAACAGCAGAATAACTTTGCATGCTTGAGCAGCGGCTAATTCAAATGAATCAAGCTTTTATATGCAAGTCTTAAATTTAGACCTAAATATTTTGTGTGGATATTGGTTATCGGTGTAAACAAAACACTAATGTTTGTGATCTTAAAGCATAAAAATAGCACAATGGCAAAAGCACAGGAAGCATTTGAGAATAGGAGGGTAAAATAATGAGGTTTTTGCTCAAGTAGTGACTTAAAATATCAGCTGGATATCAATTAAACAAACAAGCACAGATCCGGGAATCAGTTCAAGCTCAAGACCTTGCACATTGATGAATTTTCAACTAAATTATTATTTTTTTTCCCATAAATGCAGTTCTGAAACTACGGAAGCGTATCGCATTCACTTGAGGAAAAAAAACTACTGTTTTTCTGAATTAATGAGTTAATTATCTCAGAATTATGAGTAACTCAATTCATAAAAACAGAATGAACAAAATGTTTTTCAAGAAAAAATTCTCTCTAAATTCTGAGATAATTAACTCGTTAATTCAGAAAAACAGAGTAGATTTTTTTTTCCTCAAGTGAACTTCCGTATGAAACAGACAAAACACTGAATTAAAAGACAGACAATAGTGATACTGGTAACGCATTTATTCTTACGAAGGAATACAAAAAGAACAGTGGATATGAAGGATGCGACTGGAGAAAAGAAAAACAGGCTAGTTTTGGCGTCTCAGTCTTTCCTGAGTGGCACGACCTCTTCTCGGATGCCCTGCTTGGTGATGATGCAGATCTTGAGCGCGTCTCCTGTGTAGACGTCCCTCTCCGCGGCCGAGATGAAGACGTCCTTCACCAGCTGCACCGCCTTCTCCTGGCTCAGCGGGACGTGCTCCACGTTCTCCATGTTCTTGAAGCCGATCTGAGCACAAGAGGGAAGAGGTTAAGCCTTCAAGGAGGAACGGGAACGATTTCATGATAAATAAGCACATTTAAATACTGACATGATATATACACAAATGCAATTTTGATATTCCACAGCTCATCATTTAACAAAAATAATACAAATGTCAAAATGCAAAAATGCTGAATTGTCCTAATAAACGATCTATTTTATTTAAAATAATTCATGCCTCAAAATAGCTTGAATGTTACTTTACACCCTTTTATGAATATGCAAATGAGCCCCGCCTCCACTCACTCACAGCAGATCCAATTACCTGATCCATTCATCTGTGTTTCCCACAGTTGGGTCATTCCAGCGGCTGTGAGTGAGTGGAGGCGGGGCTCATTTGCATATTCATGGGTGTAGTTACATTTAAGCTATTTTGAGGTACAAGGAAATTATAAGTTTAAATCACGGATGTCAACTTTAAGTTTTTTGGGGGGGGTTTCAATTTCAATCTTGATTCAAATGTATATATATCCTACCTACTGAATGCAGTTTGCCATTTTAGCACTATATTTCACTTTTCTTTGGTTAATTTAATATTTTCTTGCATTCATTAATATTCACTTGTGTGTGCTTATACGAGTATCGTTGTAATATAATAGGATACAAGTTATTAACTTTTTTAAATGTATCATTTGAAAAATCTAGTGTTTGATCATGTCTTAATATTTATTCAAATGCAAAAATATAAATATAGCAAGCAATTATGGTTGATAAAATATCTCCTCAAAATATTAAATAAATATTATTTAACTAAAATATAGAACATTTCTTTAATGAAAAAATAGTTCATGTGTATGGGCACATTTGATCACCAATGAGTACGAGTGTGACCAATAAGGAAGTAATACAAGAAAAACTTTAACATTAATGTTGCCTCTCCATCAGTCTCCAGAATAAAACAATCCTGTAAATGTCTTTGGCGTAATAATCAATGCAAACTATGCTGCAATGCTTACCAAAAATTGCTGTAAACACCTGTATCCTGCTTAAAGCTATTCAAAGTTTGGACAGCGCTGGTTTGTTTGGAACTAAGGAGAGCTTCATGAACATGTGATCAAAGACAGACTCGCAACGGTCATGACTCTGCTTTTCAATGGCTTCAGCTTCAAATGAGGCCTGACAGAGATCTCTGCTAGTGTTCATTTCGTTAACGAAAATATTTTCGTCAACGCACATTTTTCACCAAACGAAAACTAGACGAGACGAGACTAAGATCCCCACTAATAAACAATAACTGGGAGTAAATCAGAAATAATTTTCGTAGACTAATAAAGACGAGACGAAAATGCAGTTCGGTAAATAAAGACTGGGCTAAAATCTATGGACATTTTAGTTCACGAACAAAGACGAGACGAAAATTACATATTATATGATATGGTTTTGTCAAATCCTGTCTCCTCCTCCGCCTCCTCCTCGTCAGCTCTTCCGCCACACACCCACTTTCAAACCTGGAGCGGGCGTGTGTGTGTGTGTGTGCTCGGGTTAAAAAGATTTCATACGTTCTAGCAAGCATGCCTTGTTTCACCTTAAATACTGTACCTTTATATACCATGTGAACTAGCTGGCAGGAAAGCACTTTTGTTGTATCAGTTGGAGTTTTTTTTTTTTTCACAACATTGACCTCAAATATATTTATTTTTTATTCTATGTGAACTAGCTTTAAACAGCCAGCACTTGTGTTAAATTCATAAGACACTTCATTTTATTTATTTGTTTCCTTTGTCAGGTGTATTTTATTTGTTTTAATGCAAGCATTTGTGTTTGTGTCTTTGAACCTTAAAAATGTTCAAAATAAATATGCAAATATTGTCAGAACATCTTCCATGTCTGCATGTGTTCCTTAAAATTGTAGTTTTTTTTATCAAAAAGATGAGAGAAAATGTTGAAATGTGAAATAATTGTAGGAAATGTCAAATATTATCTGCTGACAAAAAAGTAAAAGGTTAAAATGATGTCCTGACTAAAACTAGACTAAAATGTTGACAGTTTTTGTTGACTAAAACTAAACGAATAAAATTATGTTTTCTTGGACTAAAATAAAGACTAAAATGCTCGACTTATAGTCGAATAAATCTAGACTAAATAAAAATGGGATGATGTCGACTAAATGTGATAAAAACTAACAAGCGATGCTGAAACTGGACTAAAACTGAAACTAAATTTAAAAATGGCTGGTAAAATTAACCTGCTAAAACGGTATTTATTGTTTGAATTTCGTATTAAAAGGTACAAAATTTGAAACCTGAGACTTTGTGTCATATCAAAAGCAGGGTTGGTAATTTGGCGTGAGATTTAGTTGGGCAGAGTGAGAGTGTGAGAGAGCCTGAAAGTGTTTAAAAGTGTTATTTTGATGATCAAAGATGAGTTTTAAGGGTACAATTATTTACTGCAGGGAGGAAAATGAGAATTTCTTTCTTCTGATTTTTGATATGACCTATTTAGGTGTTGTAAGATTATTTATTATTGACACTTCTCAGTTGAATAGCAGCTACAGGTAGTGAGCAGATCATCATTCACCGTGGATTTACTGTAGTAACACTACTGTAACCATGGAAGTTTGGCAGGAATAGTAGGCTATAATGCATTCAAGTAACATTACGTCAGGTTTATTTTGACATTATGAATACAATTGCTGCCCTCAAATGTTAATCTGAACTAAAATAAACCTTTGTTTATAACTACTACAATAGAACATTTCATTTTGTCCAAGGAGCTGTTTTGTTTATATGCTCATAAGAAAAGTCAAGTATAGTACGCCATCATTGCTCAAAGTAAAAAAAAAATATCATACTTTATGATGTTAGTTTTAATTTAAAAAAAAAAAAAAAGGAAATTTCTCTGGCATTTCTTTCTTTTTGCTGTATCGAAGACATACCGAACCATGAATTTTGTGAACCGTTACACCCCTAATATTTATGTACTGTTATGTGCAGCTAAAACACTGTTTCAGTGCAGGTCAGGTGGCAGAAGCTCTTACCTGGTTGTCCAGAAGAGGCTGCAGCATTGCACTCGCTGATCCTCCTGCTTTGTAAGAGTCTCTCTGGTAAGAACCAACTGGATCAAAACTGTAAACGGCACCTCGACCTGGAATGATAAAATCAGACTTGCTATTAGAAGACAATCCAGTTTATCAAGGCAAAAGCGTTGGTTTTCATGCGCTGGCCAATTCTGTGATTTCGTCCGAATTTGGCTTTCCATAACGTGTTGTTTCTGACTAGCGGAAGTAAAACATCCAAAATACACTTTTATGTAATTTTTCTAAATTATAATCTATTTGCGTCTGTAAATTTCAATATCAATACATATTTCTAAAGGCAGTGAGTTTGAGTCAGAAATCTCCACTCACACACACCAAACTTTACAGTTTTATTCCTATCTGTATTCTGGAGGTTCATTATATATCATTCACCTGATTTACTCCTAAAAACATGGAGAAAATGTATTTGTTTTCTGGCTGATGACAGCACTTTCTAAAAAATAAGTGAAGATCAAAATCCACTCTGTAAAAACCTTTAACTGGAACTAAATCAAATTGACCCTGGCTTTATCCAATGCACAGATTTCGGTTTAGGAAATCTAAGAAGCTAGTGCATATTTAATTATTGAATGCCTCATTTGTATATTCAAAACATAGCAGAAACTTGTAATACAATATAATGTATGCAATACTTAATGTAATCAATCAAATAAGATATGGTGATATCTATTAGTACATTTTTTTAAGTGTCTTGCCTTAAAAAAAACAGTAACACTTTACAATAAGGTTCATTATTTAACATTAGTTAATGTATAAACTAACGATGAGCAATACATTTGTCACAGTGCATTAACTAATGATAACAAACAACCTTTGATTTTAATACTATATTGTTGTTGAAATTAATATTACCTAAGATTAATAAATGCTGTAGAAGTATTGTTCATTCTTAGTTCTTGTTAAATAAGGTATAGGGGTGTCGAAATTAACCGTTTCTACGATGCACCGCGATGCAGACGAGGACGATCGGTATCGGTTCAGTAATAGACCATAACCGCTTATAATGTACTGACGCTTTTCTGACGTCATGTATCGCGGATGTGCTTTGTCGCGGTAGCGCACTGGCAGAGGGAGGAGACGCGAGTGCGAGTAATTAAACATTCTTGCATGCAAGTTACATGCGCTTCTTGAGGCGCACACACACACGCAAGGTCTCGCTCTCCCTCTCTGCCGTGCGCGCGCTACACGGTTTGAACATACACTCACGCAGCCTTTCAAAAACCGGGACATTCAGTGTCTCGGGAGAGTGGATACATTTCCCGGACAGGTTATTAAAGATAAATCAGGACAAACCGGGACAGATGGCAACCTTCCGCACCCGATGGTCAAATTACAATTATTCTGTGTTGTTACGTGTGATTATAAATGTATGATCGTCTTTAACAGCGGATCGCACTAGGTGTTAAACATTATACACTGATGAATGAGCACTGCGTTTAAATGAACATTTCTTTAACCCTTTAGAACCTGAAGCTAAAATAGGTGTTTTTCACATATTTTGATTTTTTGACTGTAAAATTCTAAAACAATGTGCTATCTTCATGTGCAAGGTGTCATCTATTTCAGAAAAAGATTAGCTTTCAACAAATTACAGTTATTGACCATTATTGTGTGTGGTGAGTTTGTAAATAGAATTTAAATAGACAAAAAAAAAAAACGAGAATACATTTTCTGATTTTTAATTAGAAAAAAAACAGAAAAAAAATTCACAACGAAAGAAACTAACACTTTAAAGGGTTTAAAAATGAAGTATAATACATCTATACAAGTCTTTTTTGTGACATTGGGTTGCACAGTTTTCATTTAGGACACTTTTTTTCATACACGCACACATACAAATGCATCATTCATAGCCACGCACACATACACACGCATACACCACATGTAAAGATACGTGAAAGAGTAACGGCCATCCGCCTCCCAAGTTTCATTAAATATCATCCCAATCCCCTCTTCTGCTGCTACCACTTCTTTCGTCATGTATTTGTTCGTTTCTTTTTTATTTTATGCAATCCAAAACACTCTAACCTGC
>CM070833.1:35346918-35456918 GCA_036326025.1 Chrosomus eos
AAAATACCCTGCTGCGCGATCTGTGACAGTAGGCGCGGCGTCAAGTATGTATGTCATACTACACATTAGAATTGCGCGAAAATAACGATATTCGAAAATGCTATTTATGATCCCAACCCAACTTAGATTAACGGCGATATTTTTTTTATCGCGCGATAAGAGTCTCACGTTAACGCAGCACGTTAACGCCGATAACGGCCCAGCACTAATATATATATATATATATATATATATATATATAAAAATTAAAGTAACTTAAATAAATTACAATTACTTCTGATGTAATTGAACTAAATACTAAACAGACTAGAAGCGTTTTATATAAAGCAACAGGGGATTTAACATCAAACTTTAACATCTGATCATGTTAAAATGTGTTTTAATGTAACTTTCTCCCTTTAAAGAGTTAGTTCACCCAAAAAATAAAATTATCCTATGTCATCTTTTTGAAGCATCAAAGTAATGAAGCGTAGAGAGTCGATGGAGGGACAGAAATCTCTCAGATTTCATTAAAAAGATCTTCATTTGTGTTTCAAAGATGAATGAAAGACTTATGGGTTTGGACCAAGTAAATTATGACAGAATATTCATTTTTGAACGAACTATCCATTTAAATACTTTGGTCAGTTGAAGAATAACTTATAGAATTTATATTATTTATCTGAAAGATTTAAAAGTGCTGCAGTTTAATGTCTATCATTGTATTGCTCAACTGGTCGAGGTTGATATGGGATTTTTTATGTAAATAAAATAATTATTAGAACAGTAATCTACTTACACTGTTGGTTGGTAGCTAGTTAAGTTAATTAATAAGGTTTTTAGAGAAACGAATCCAACACTGCATGTATGAGTGAGTATATGTATATGTCCCATATAATAATTCTTATTTCGCCACTGAAAGGAATCTGCAGAAATATAAGCCAGCAACATCGCTACACCATGAAATATACATATCATATTATTAGTGCAGATATCAACCGTTTATATTTTTTACTTAAATCAGTTGCTTTTATTGTCCGTCAAACGCTGCAGTTATGATAGTGAAAGTAAAAAAAGCACTCCCTTTATACCAGCTTATTATTTACCATTACCACTGAATTTAACTATAGAATGCCACACTTATATATTAATAAAATAACAGAAGTAGGAATCACTAAATAGACTTTATAAAGAGTTTGTAAGAGGATTTCTGCATGAAGTGAACTGTCATGTTCGGCGAGGAAGATGAAGATGAAGACAAGACAGAAAATCTTCTTACCCTCCGTTGAAAGCATAAGGAGAGAATTTATGCTCGACTGGACCAGAGTAGTGATAATCCTTCATCTTTCCATTATCACCATAAGCTTGAGAAGACATCATGATGAAGCTCCTCACAAAACTCGCTGTATCACCGCAATATGGCCGCCGGAAGTTGACAGGTCTTTGTTTCCTGTGCGCCAACGTCACAGATGTTTGTAGTCACATGATAGCTAGCTTATAGCGCCGTCTGCTGCTAGCCTCGATTGTTTACAGGCGCTGATTTGTGATTTGAAGCATATGCCAAATGTTTGCATTATAACTGTCTAGTCTAGTCAGTTGTTTATAATCTAATAATTTTTATAATAATATAATTTTATCTTTTTCACTCACAAAAAGAAAGGTAGCCTACAAAAAGCTGTCACAGGGATGTTGTCCTTTTAAAATGTAGCCTACCCTTTATTGGTAAATGTACTTTTTGAAAGGGTTTAGGTGCAGAAATATATAAATATTACTACGTTTTAATAAAAGGATGTATCTGTGATTATTCATGTTCATTTGTTCGGTTGGTTAATGATTGTTTAATAGAGTATTTATGTAAATGTGTTTACTTCAGTCACTCCAGGCTGTTCTGTTCAACATGTTTTAAGTATAATAATAACTTGATTCAAAGGGTAAGTTCACCCAAACAATGTATGTTCTGTCGTCATTTACTCACCCTCGTGTTGATCCAAACCTGTGAGGCTTTTGTTCAACTTCAGAAAATAAATTAAGATCTTTTTGATCAAATCTGAGAGATTTTTGTCCCTCCATTGACAGCAACACAACTACCATATTGATGCTTCAAAAAGTTTATAAAGAGATCGTAAAACTAATCCATATGAATTGAGCGGTTTAGTCCAAATTTTCTAAAGAGACTCGATCGTTTTTTTATATTATAAACAGAATGAGTTTAGTATTTTATTCACATAAACATTGATCAGCGAACATAACACAGAAGATTAAGCAAATAGCTTTTTGTTTTTTTTGATGCGCAAGATAAAAACTCATTGGTTCTTGCAGAAGCTCAAATGTGATGCGTAACACGAGAATGAACCTCATTGGTTCATGCAGAAGCTCAAATGTGATGCGTAACACGAGAATGAACCTCATTGGTTTTTGCTGAAGTTCAAATGTGATGCGTAACACGAGAATGAACCTCATTGGTTTTTGCTGAAGTTCAAATGTGATGCGTAACACGAGAATGAACCTCATTGGTTCATGCAGAAGCTCAAATGTGATGCGTAACACGAGAATGAACCTCATTGGTTTTTGCTGAAGTTCAAATGTGATGCGTAACACGAGAATGAACCTCATTGGTTCTTGCAGAAGCTCAAATGTGATGCGTAACACGAGAATGAACCTCATTGGTTCTTGCTGAAGCTCAAACGTGATGTGTAACACGAGAATGAACCTCATTGGTTCTCGCACATCAAGCAAACATGCTTGAGCTTCTGTTTACCACAACTGATGTATGAGTTGATGAATGTTCATATGTGAATAAAAGCCTAAATTCAATCTGTTCATCATATAAAGCGATCGAGTCTCTTCAGAACATTTTGTCTAAACCGCTCAATTCATATGGATTAGTTTTATGATCTCTTGTCTTTATTAACTTTTTGTTGCGTCAACGTGTTAGTAGCGTAGTTGTCAATGGAGGGACAGAAATCTCTCAGATTTCATTAAAGCTACACTGTGTGATTTTTACCCCCATCTAGCGGTGAAAAGGTATATGACCATCCAGTGAATATTAGTTTCTGTTCCTCTCAATTTCGATTTCGTGTTAACTCCTACGGTGGCCAATGTAGTCCAAGATTAACATGGCTTCCAGTTCGACCTCGTCCACATTCGACACGGTGCCATCGAGTGTTAAAACGCGAAAGGCGAAGCTTGAATTAACGGGTATGTCCCTCTTTGGCTAATGTACTTTCAAGATGGAGGGGCAACATGGCGACCGACATTAGAACCCCTTACCCGTATGTATTTTCAATGGCATATTATACACTCACGAGAATACTTTATTACTTGAACGAAGTAAATATACATTAATGAGCACATATATTTTTGAAAGAACTAAGTGTTTTTAGCTAAGAATAAACTAAAAAAGTTACACAGTGTAGCTTTAAAATATCTTCATTTGTGTTCCGAAAATGAACGAAAGTCTTACGGGTTTGGATCGACATGAGGGAGAGTGATTAATGACCGTATTTTAATTTTTGGGTGAATTAACCCTTTTAACATTACAATCATTAATCCAAGGTAATTAATCCAGTAATCCAAATTTTTTATTTATATTAGGCTATCCAGAATGAAAAGGTAACGACTTTGACTTGCCCTTTTATTTATTAGCATACTAGGCTGACATAAATGAAAAGATCAAACAAGATTTCTCAACATTTCTGAGGGAATAATATTGAACCAATCACAATACACATGGGACATGATAATGGAAATAAAATTATGTCCATGTTTTTTTGTTTTCTCCCGAATGTTATGTGTTCTTCCTGCGTCTTTTAAATGCAAAATTGCTTGCTGGAGGTCATCAGTGACACGTGACCTATCAACAACTCCTCCTAGACGGCATGTACAGTACTGTATGCTTTCTAAATACTGATGAAAACAACCATATTTCGTCATTTGCACATGCAGTGTAGTTGAGCGTTGGTGTGATGGACACCTGCAGGAGACAGGCTTCTCTCTCACACACACACACACACACACACACACACACACACACACACACACACACACACACACACACACACACACACACACACACACACACACACACACACACACCGGGCCCGCCTCACGCTCGGGTCGGCCCTGCCCGGAGGCACCTGTGCTCGTTCAGAACCGGTCTGTCCAGGGAGTGTGCTTGTGTAGTGCTAATGTTTCCTGAGTCACTCGAACATTCAGTCTGTGAATTCTCTGATGTCTCCGTGTCTCATCAGCTGGTACTGAGAAAGCCACACCCTCCAATGCACCCCGTAAACTCGTCACTTCTGATTCACGGGAATCAGACACTGTCTTTTCTTCATGGGTGTATGAAAAGGGTGGACCTTTGACTTTCCTCGAATTATTCTGATTACAGGACTTTACCATCACACCCTTTGATTCATGCAAAGGCTGCAAAAATCACCAAATTAGGCCTATTAGACAACAGTAGCCTACACGTCTCAGAAAATATAGCATGTGTAAGATTGTATAGTTAGAATGTTTTACAAGCCAGTCACGTTTGTTCATTCACACAGTGCATCTGTTTTTACACATGGTGCGTTCACGTGCTATGGAAAAGATTATATTTTCCTCTTGTGAAGTGGTATTTACCAGTGTGTTGCGTTCAAGTGATTTTGTTGTCGTAATGTGATAAAAAGATGGAGATCCAGACCTGTTATTTAGCTAAAACTAGTTTAGATTGCTTAAGTCATCTGCTACAGCAAGATGATGATTTATCAACACTCAAACGGTAAATAATATGCTGTATATTTTCTAGATCATGAATAGTATTTTTACCATTCCCGACTCTCGCGTTGCTCTCCGTCAGTTTGAAAAGGTCAAAGGTTATCTCATCTCGGCAATCAAAATATTCTACGAGCTGCCCAGTGGAAAATACCGCATGAGGGGTGTTCATGTGCATTTTCCACGTCGGCTTTTGGTATTTACCATAATTACCACAGCACGTGAACGCATAACAGACTGTATGTTTTAGGGAGAGCTGAATCAAAGGCCCGTTCACAACAAGGACGATAACTATAACCATAAAGATATAGAAAATATCGTTCTAAATATAAAAGAATAACAGTTCACACCACAACTATAACGATAACGGCACCGAGAAATCGTTAAATCAGAATTTTTTTTTCAGCTGATGAATGATAAAAACATTGACAGCCGATGAGAATCAATCCTGCTTTAAAGAGTTTGAGCATTTAAAGCGTCAGACGATAAAATTGCAGATTGTGTGTTTCATAAACAGATCAATATATGGACGCTATTATTGTTATTATCGTTATAGTTATCGTTCTTGGTGTGAATAGACCTTTAGACCTCTTTTTTTTTAATGCTTTTTCACACCAATGCCATTGAACCAGTTCGGTAACACTTTATTTTGTTGGTAGGCCTACCTTTTGAACTAACTCTCATTAGAGTATTATAGAGTATTATAGTAGACTCTCTGCTTAATATCTGATAACACTTTATTTTGATGCTCAACAACAGATATACTGACTATAAGTAACAGTCAACAGAATGTGTTAAAGTGACCATCAAAATAATGTGAAACCACCAGTTCTTCTAAATTAACCTTCTTTCTTTCTTTCTCAGTGTGAAGAACATTTGAATAATCTGAGCCTTTGTTTGAGAAGGGTCTATGGATGTTAAAAGTTCTATATAGAGCCATCAATGCCAATAAAGAACCTTTATTATTAAAAAGTGATTAAGTTACAAAGGGTCAAATATCAGTACAGAACTTGAATATTATATGATTATAATATAGAGGTTGACTGAATATTGATTATTTAATTGCAGAGACTGAATTATTAGAAAATGAAAGAACATATTGTTTTAAAGGTTGATATTAAACTTGAATCTTTATTTTAGAATCAAACTACAGGTATAAACTGATGAATAATGTAATATGGGTGAAAATCCCCAGACTGACAGGGGTCGCACATCCTTAACGAGAGATTAATTTACGGTTATTGAGAGATTAACCCTGACCCATAATGACCTTTCCTTTAATTTAGTTTTCTGATCTCATCATTTCCTTTGGTGTTCTGATGTGTTTATGCTTTAACATGTATTGTATAGCAAATCTATAGTATTAAAATGCAAATTATTATTAATGTTCAAAATAACTTATTATTACATTTACATTTTTGCTAAGACAGCAAAGCTATATCTACACAACTATCAGTGCAGCACGACTGAAGCCGGTGTGTGAATCAGCATGCAACAAAGGTGTGATAAGATTTGCTAATGAAAAAATGTGCAACCCATTTTTTAATTCTATGGAATTGCACCAGCATACAACGCTATACAACAGTCAATCATCTAAAACCTGCGCTGACGTGCACACATACATTAAGGCTTTTCAATTTTCAAGATTTTTATCACATATTATTGTAATAACACATTTACTACAGTATATAGTTTCTAGGCTGCTATTAAGTACAGGTTGTATAGAACTATAGAAAATTATATACATTGACAATACTGAGGAACCATTATGTGTTACCTGTGATTGACAGCTTTAACAACTGCCACAATTACAAGAACAAAAGTGCAAATAAAGAGCTTTAAAGTCTGGACCTTCATGGGAAGTTTGTGAGAGAGAAAAAAACCCTAATCATCCTAGAAAGCATGCAACTTCACCCTAATATCTTAAGAATCTGCATGCAAGAGTAATTAAGGACTGTACAGCATTGCATTCTTAAAAAATGAAAGAAAGAACAATAAAACAGACACCAGTAAACCAAAATACACTATTCTCTACATTAAAAATACTGTATTTTAAAGAGGTTTACTGTAAAATAAAAGCAAATTAGGTAATCTAAACACATTACTGTAAAACAAAAATACTAATAAAACAATTCATTCTTACATTGTGGCAACAAATACGCCAATATGGTAAAATGCAGAGACGTGTCACGTGTCAATAGATGTTATTTAGGATTGATTTTAGCTCTGATTATGTGTTAATGTTATAAATAGTTAAAAGACAAGGTAAAGGCGAATTACTGAGTGAATTCATAATAATCTTTTTAAGGCAGCACATCTGAGCTCATTCACTATGGAGACTAACTGCACAACTTTAAAGTATTGTAAAACTTTACTGCAGTTAAAAGTGAACTTCTATAATGTTAAAAAGAGAACATGACTGATGAATTGTGTGTGTGTGTTGTGTGTGTGTGTGTGTGTGTGTTGTGTGTGTGTGTGTGTGTGTGTGTGTGTGTGTGTGTGTGATGTGTGTGTGTGTGTGTGTGTGTGTGTGTGTGTGTGTGTGTGTGTGTGTGTGTGTGTGTGTGTGTGTGTGTGTGTGTGTGTGTGTGTGTGTGTGTGTGTGTGTGTGTGTGTGTGTGTTGTGTGTGTGTGTCATTTCAGTGCGTTGAGGCCAACCCCTGAGAGGATCCATTGAAACAGGTCAAGCCTCTCCAGATCAGGTTTCTGAAGGGTGGAGCTCAGGGAAAGTTTCAGATATCAGATAAATAGTGGCAGGAAAACCTTCAGGGAGCTTCTTCACACTCGGTTAGGAGTCACAGAACAGCACAGCTATCCAAAATGTTTCGTTGTGGAATCGCGTATCCAAGATGCAGGTGGATCCTGCCTATCCTTCTTCTGTTTGCGATCATTTTCGACATTATCGCCATCGCGGCGCAGTCTGGATGGGTCGAGGACGAGAACGCAAAAACACACTACGCCAGCATGTGGACCCAGTGTCGAGGCCGCAATGACCAGTGGGCCTGTACATCTCTCATGGAGTACTGTAAGTATTGAGTTCAAGTCCTTCTAATCGATGTTTAATCAACTTTTAGACATTTCAAATAAAAGCTTTCACCAAAAAAGGAAGGAAACAGGCGCAAAAGCGTTTCTCTCAAAGATATGAACTAATGTTCTCCCAGTTACGGTAACTTAATATTATTTGTGTTTAAAGTTACCTGGCCTTTAATAATGTTAGCACTTAAACATTATGTATATGTCGCTCGTGGAACGTTTTTTTTTCTTCTTCTTCTTTTTAAACGTTTTATTTAACGTCATTTTTTAAACGTCACTGGTTTTAGAACGTTCAGAGAACAATCAAAAGTAACGTTCCATAATGTTTGCGGTGTGATAAAATGGAATGTTCCCTTAAAGGGCCAGTTCACCCAAAAATGTAAATTCTGTCATCGTTTACTCGCGCTCTGGTTGTTCTAAACCTGTGTGAATTTCTTTCTTCCTCTGAACACAAAAGAAGATATTTTGAAAGAATGTCGCTAACCAACCAGACAGTTGATGTGTTGATGTAATTATTTTCCTCCATACTGTTGGAAGTCAATGGGGCCCATTAAATGTTTTGTTTCCTTTATTTTATATCTTCTTTTGTGTTCAGCAGAAGAATGTAGGGTGTATACAGCTAAAGCGTGTGTAAATGATGACAGAATTTTAGTTTTTGGGTGAACTTAACTATCATTGTAATGTTCGTATAACCAAGAAAAAAGTTTTTAAAGGATGTTTTGAATGTTCATTGAACATTCAGAAAAAAAAGTTTTAATAACTTAATGGGAATATTTCACACAGCGTTGTTAGAACATTTATATTTGTTAGCTGGGCTGGAACGTTCTTATAAGTTAAGTTCATCAGAAATTAAAGCTTATAAAATTAACATTATAAAAAATTTATTCTCTGGGCAAATGGAAATAATTAATGTAACCTTCACAAAGTTTGCAAATAAAGCCACATTTAACCAGTTGAACCAGTTGAATAAATCAGAAGAGAAAGTTGACAGCTTTAACCTCCAGGCAAAACCTACCACTTTTTTGGTGTGTGTAGTCGTTTACCTCATCTATTATTTTCATTATTTTACCAATAGAACATGTCTATACTAAGGCCTGACAACAAAGATCTCTCCATTACTGTTTATGTATTTTGATGTAGGTGTATATCATGCCACAACCCTCTTTATGAACAACAATGCGTCTAAATTATTCACAGATGGAGAATATTATATGTTGTTGTGATGCACTAATCCACTTCGTAGGTTAGCACTTCATATTTCTTTAAGCTCAAGTCAAGCAAGTGTCATGAAAAAGAGTGATAAGTTAACTAGATATGGAGTCAGACCACAAAATACAAGTTCCATCAATCATATTTTTTCTCAAACTCGACCACACCCGTTCTCCTGGGGTGTGTGACTGTATTCTCAGACTTCGTGGAGCAAAAACACATTCCTCTATCGAGTGTGAAGAAGCCAAGCGCTGTCTCTACAAGTCCTGAAACTGATTCAGAGTGAAACTAGTTAAGCATTGCTGTATGTCTGTTAATATGTAACCATCCACATTAAACCTAGCACTGAAAAACTTCCACATGTTGATAAATTGAGTGTAAGTGATGAGATACACAGGAGATTCTCCTTTTGTTTAGTTGTTTTGATTAACTATGCTTCATTTAATACATGATGCCTTTGTATAATTTGTTTTTAAAAATGCTCCTAGCCTGCTAATAGTTTTTGTGTTTGTTTAATTTGTACAGTTTTCGAATAGCGTGACCGTAATGAAACCAATAAGTCAAAGTTCACACATGTTCTAATTTGTTACACTGTTTATTTTAATATAAGTTAAGTTATAATATTTTTCTTCTTCTATTATCATTATTCCAAGCTTTGGCAATATTGTATTATTGAATGAGGTGTTGTTGTGGTTGTCCCTCCAGCTTGGGCTCAGGCGGTCGCTGCTCTGATGATCATAGGCCTCCTCATCCTCATCCTCGCCTTCATCCTCTCCGTCGTGGCTCTCTGCTGTAGCCTCAACATCCCCATGCTGCCTTTGATTGGAGGCTTGCTCTTTTTGACTGGTAAGAGACTTTCTTTGCTTTTCAGTCTGTTGGGAATCAAGGAATAAGGGCTGAGGGCACCTTCATATCGGCCAAAACTCAACAAAATGTCTCCAGTCCATGTGTAGCCTGAGAAAACCCAGACAACTTCCGGCAAATTTAGATTTGCTCTGCAAGTAAGTCTGGCAAACAGTTCATTCAAGCCCATTTCCAATCCGTCGAAATCGAGGCACCAATCAGAAGCGTTGGGGCGGCTTTACACGATACGACAGCGCAGCGACGGTGACGCAGATTTTGTAGCCTACATTACAAAGATGGATGCCAATGGGAAAATCACTCGTTTCGAATCAGCTATATCGCGTCTTTTAAGCGATTTGAACGTTTCCTTTTTGTTAAAACCTGAGCAAAGAACAACACTCGCTCTGCAAACGTCATCTCCTTCATCGCTCTGATTGGGTTTAGCTCTATCCAGTTGCGCCCGGAGGCGTTTGAGTGACGTGCGTTGGTGACGCCCCTTTGGAAATGATTTGTCTATGAAGCTTTGCCAGACCATAACTAGTCCATGTGGGTTTTGAGTCTCTTTCCCAGGAAATTCCACAGTTGGATCATTTCCTTCACTTTGTCTGTGATGAATTGAATGGTTTCTAGATAATACCTGGATGTAGAGCTGGGCGGTATGATGGTATAAAACTAAACGCAGTGTTATTTTAGTATCATTGAGATACTACTACAGCTTTTATTAATATTTAGATTTTTATTTTAATATCTTCATTTTCATTTAAATATTTGTTGCCTTTTCTGTCTTTGCCTTTTTTATATGTATTTTTTTTATATCTATGTATTTTTTAATTAATTTTTAGTTATTTTAGTGTGTCAAGATAAACTAAATGAAAATGAGAAACGTTGCCTTAATTTTTTGATCCTCAACAACAGATATTTTACTAGATCTACTGACTATAAGTAACTTTGCAACTTCATGTAAACTTAAACTCTAACCCTACCAGTCTATTAATACTTATTAATACTCTACTAATACCTTAATACTTATAATACTCTACTAATACTCTTAAACCTACATACTCTATTAATATCTCTATACTAATACTCTATTAATACTCTACTAATACCTACTATACTATAATACTCTACTAATACTCTACTAACTACTAATACTCTAATGAAAGTTAGTTGACATGTACGCTACCGTTCAAAAGTTTGGGGTCAATACGAATTTTTTTTTGTTGAAAGAAATGTAATACTTTTCTTCAGAAAGGACGCATTAAATTGATCAAAAGTGACAGTAAGACATTTATAATAATGCAAAATATTTTTTTTTAATTAAATGCTTTTCTCTTGAACTTTCAAAGAATCCTGAATTAAATGAATCACTGAAAAATATGAAGCAGCAAAACTGTTTTCAACTGTGATAATAATCATAAATGTTTCTTGAGCATCAAATCATCATATTATAGTGATTTCTGAAGATCATGTGACACTGAAGACTGGAGTAATGATGCTGAAAATACAGCTTTGATCACAGGAATAAATTACACTTTACTATATATTCACATAGAAAACAGCTGATTTACATTGAAATAATATTTCGCAATATTACTGGGTTTGTTTTGATTTTTAATCAAATAAATGCAGCCTTGGTGAGCAGAAGAGACTTTTAAAAACATTAAAAATCTTACCGACCCAAAACTTTGAACACCGTGTAGTTGCAAAGTTATTAGTACAGCGAACTATCGAAACCATTAGAGGTTTACTTTAAAGGAGTAGTTCACTTTTAAAATGAAAATTCTGTCATCATATACTCACCCTCATGTTGTTTCAAACCTGTATGAATTTCTTTCTTCTGCTGAACAGAAAGGAAGACATTTAGAAGAATGTCAGTAACCAGGCAGTTTCTGGTTCCCATTGACTTCCATAGTAGGAAAAAAATATATACTATGCAAGTCAATGGGAACCAGAAACTGCCTGGTTACTGACATTCTTCTAAATATCTTCCTTTCTGTTCAGCAGAAGAAAGAAATTCATACAGGTTTGAAACAACATGAGGGTATATGATGACAGAATTTTCATTTTAAAATGTGAACTACTCCTTTAAGTCAGAATTTAAAACAATACAGAGCAGAAACTCATTCCAAGTAAATTAAGACAAGTAAGAACTCCTCATTAAAGGGTGGAGAGTTTAGAAACGTATAGCCTACCATTGCTTTGTACAGGATTGGTGTTTTTGCTTTTGTTTTGCTGTTGCTATGGGATCGAGTGTCAGTGTTGCCATCGCAAACACACTCTCACCCTCCCCCATCCCGCTCTCTCGCTCTCTCTTCACTCGTTCACTAGTTCTCTTGTGTTCAGGTGAAAGTTAAGTCTCTTATCACCAGACTGAATCTCAACCTTTTCTTTTTAATGTTTTGTGATCTAATGTCTTACAATGAGGTGCTTAATTATTGTTGTATTGTTAAACCTGTAACTTGAAATAAAACAAATGTCAACTGATAACTTAATATTTAAAAACTTAAGCTAAGGCAACATTTCTCATTTTCAAGTAATTTATGTTGATGTAGGCTACTAAAAGAACTAAAAATAAAACCAGAAACTATCACAAATTACACAAACACTCAACAAAATGATCGAAACTTTAAATTACAGGTCAAATGGAAATATTAAAAATAAAAGCTATTATCAAAGTATTGAACACATATTAGTATCTCAATGATGCTAAAAGTTTACAATGACACGGCTGTGTGTGTGACCTGGCTGTTTGAGCAATAGTTAATTCCTGCGTTTAGATGAGATTACAGCTTTGTGGCTGGAAGCGTCAGACACACACAGCTCTGTGTGAAAGTTTCACACACCCAAACTGGGCTTGGCTTCTCTCGCATGTCTCTGCAACACTCAGTTACGCCCGTGATGATGGGTTATAGAGTTGTGCTGTAAGCTACTGATTAAACATGTTTATGGGCTTAAAAACAGATTGCTGCCAAGCTTATATGAGGTGCAGTTTATCAAGAACCTGTTGGAACATTTAGCCATTTTTTCAGTTTTTCCTTTGTGTTGTTCATGTACAGACGACAACATTGTCAAAACGATCCTCGTTCACACGTATCCGCGAAAACCACTAAAACGCTGTATTCTGCAGTCGGGCCAGTAGATGGCGATGTCACTTTGTAAAGAAACGCTACGCATAGACTGAACACGTCATGCGCATGCACAAATTCCCATTTTGTAGTTTACACAGAGAGGATAATGATATTGTTTTCAGAAACGTGCACTTTGTAACTCTTTTTTATGGAAGCTTGTTTCCGCCACTAAATAAATAAATAATAATAATAATTGCGACTTTTTATCACACAATTCTGACTTTTTTTCTCACAATTGCGAGTTTACATCTCGCAATTCGCACTTTATTTCTCAGAATTGCGAGATATAAAGTCAGAATTGCGTGAAATAAAGTCGCAATTGCGTGTTATAAAGTCAGAATTGTGAGATATAAAGTCAGAATTGCGTGATATAAAGTCGCAATTGCGTGTTATAAAGTCCAATTTTATGGGGGGAAAAAGATGGACTTTTTTCCTCTCAGAATAGTTTATATCTCACAATTCTGACTTTATAACATGCAATTGCGACTTTATTTCACGCAATTCTGACTTTATATCTCGCAATTCTGATAAATAATGTCAGAGTTGCGAGATGTAAACTCGCAATTGTGAGAAAAAAAGTCAGAATTGTGAGATAAAAAGTCGCAATTACCTTTTTTATTTTTCATTCTGTGGCGGAAACAAACTTCCATAGTTTTTAGTTCCTCAGAACAGCATTGTCTTTTAAATGAATGGCCAAAACGCATAAAGTTTTGTGCTTTTAGTTGAACAGTGTCGTGTAAACGATCAGCTCATCTTTCCTGCATTCCTCAAACTGGCCTATGCTTGAATTATTAATATTAAATGCCGGTAAATCAGACGAGGTTATTTCTGCTCTTACCAGTAGATAAATGATACACACGCACACACACACACACTAGCACACCAGATCAATCTAACCAACGGATCAATTCGTTCAATCATTATACACCTCGATTTTACATTTAGGGTTGTAACCGTTTCCCTCAAGTTCGCTCAGGTGTAGTTCATCAAATGAACAGTAGTCCTCTGTTAATGTTTCGTCTCACATAGCTAATGACTAATGGCAGAAGGCATTTCATTGGCCAAGAAGACGTTTGACAAACATGTAAAGCAACCAGTCACAGTTTGTTTTGTTCCGCGTCATGTTTACGGGTGTCGGTGTCATAAGGCACACAAAATAGGAAACACTGTAAACAAAGCTGTCGTGAAGCCAAACCCGCTCAAAGCCTTGTGTTTATCAGGATCCACCAAACGCTGGGCTTTCAAAAGTATGTGAAGTTCATGGCACCATTGTTACAGTAAACTTGCACAACGCTCTTGAAAGAATCATTTATTATTCAAGCACGCCGGTCTGTTATTGTGGGAACTGTTCAGTTGGAATAGGACGTCTATTGTTTTATCATTTGAAGCCTAAAAGTGTGCTTGTACTGTCTGTCTTTCAAATAAATGCCCCCTGCTTTAGTATTTTGTAAATAACTAGCGATGCACAATATATCGGTATCGGTTGATATATATGTTCGTTTTTAATGATAGAAAAATTTGGCTGATATTTATAAGCTGATAAATGATGGATTATTTCCTTCAGCTGAGACACTTCAGATGCGACTGTTCAACATGATGGTTTTGAATTTCTTGAAATATGATTGGAATCAGTAAATAATACAGTAAATTGCAGCATGTGTGCAGCGCAAATCTGTCATATCGGCTACATAAAATTATAATGAGAACATTATTTTGGGACGTGGCTTTTAATGGTGAGACTTTTGTTTTTGTAATCAGGCTCTCAAAAATTTGGAAATTTCGAATATATCGGTTATCGGCTTTCAAAAATAAAGAATTATCGGTTATCAGACAAAATTTTCATGCTGGTGCATCCCTAAAAATAATGACATTTAAAAAAAAAAAAAGAAATGGTATGACTTAAGTGTTGACATACTTTTAGGGTCACTAACTGAACTTAGATTTTTGTCTAAAAAGTGTGCAGTGCATTTGAGTGACAATGCTTTCTCTCCTTCCAGTAATCCTGCAGATAATCGCTCTGGTCGTCTACCCTGTCAAGTTCAACGAGCTGATCTATGAAGGTTATTATAACTACACGTGGGCGTACGGCTTTGGCTGGGGCGCAACTATCCTGATGCTGGGGTGCGGGATCCTCTTCTGCTGCCTTCCTCGCTACGAAGATGATATCGCCGGGATTGGGAAGACTAAATACATCTACGAGTCTGCCTGAACGCCCCAAACCTCTCATAAAGGACAATGTTAAGTCACCCAAGACTGCAGCTCAATGCTCACAGATCTCCCAAAGCATTGTCATTCCCCCAAAGCCACCGCAGGACAGTTCTGACTTTGAGAAGGGCTGTGATGCGCGGCCAAACTGTGGTCATTTCTCCACTTTAACCTTCCAGGTTAATGCAATTACCTTTCATTTTCATTTGATATTCATTCACAGACCCAGTTTTGATGCTTTGTTTTTAATGTCACTCGCCACAGATCGGTCATGAAAACTATACATTTTAGAAAGTTACATTGTCCATCACGTATTACATGAAAACATAATTAATTATAGACGGACGTAATAAAATGAATAGTAATTAAAAGTAGGTTGCTTTCTATTGAATTTTACACTGTAACATGAAAACTGTAATGAGTTTGTATATTTCTTGAACATCTCTACATATCTAAGTAAACATTTTTACGATGTAAGTGTACTTGTATATTAATGTGTCATTCCACGTCGGCCTTCCCTAAAGTGCTTTTACTGTCAGCGAAGAATGTGTGTGTTGTGTTTTGCTGGCCAAAGTGTATTTGGAGAGTTTCTCAGAGATATTTTTACTAAGTAAGTGGATAAACATGCATTTGGCGGTAACCTGATGCTTTTCTTTGAATTTTTGTAGATCGTGCTGCATTTATGCCTTGTTCAATTCAATTATCTCCGCTTGGTGTGTATGCAGAAAAGAAAATGAATTAATAAAAAAAATACTTTGCTGGTAAACTATGCAACATTGTCGTTTTTTAAGCGTTTTATTCGATTCAGATTTTTCACTTTGTCATTTGTGGTTCTTTGTGATATGAATTGTAAACTAATCTTCAATAAAAGAAATTAATGTTAGTTAAGTGTTAATAATTAAGTTTTTATGCACGCAGGGTTGGGTATCTTTGAATTTTAACGATTCTGATTCTTTGATTCAAATAATAGGGAAAAAATGTGTATATCATTCCCATTTTCTAAGTCTTTTTGCAAAACATTTAATTGTATGACTACCTTGAACAAAAATAAACAGGCTAAAGAACACTTACACAAGGATTTAAAATACCATAGCAAATACAACTATACATTTCAAGCATTATTAAAGAGAAAAAAAATTCCAATTGTACAAATACAATAGAGACAACTGAACAAATATATGATTTAAATAAACCCTGTTTTAAGATTTCCAGGTATTACAGAAACTAATAAAATGTAAAATAACACTGCACTTTATAAATAAAATATACATTACAAATATAGTGAAAATACAAGAACAGCTAGTGAATTTTGTTGTTGTCTTTTGTTGTTTGATTAAAGGAGTAGTTCACTTTAAAAAAAACTTTTGCTGATAATTTACTCACCCCCATGTCATCCAAGATGTCCACGTCTTTCTTTCTTCAGTCGAAAAGAAATTAAGGTTTTTGATGAAAACATTCCAGGATTTTTCTCCATATAATGGACTTCAATGGGACCCAAACGGTTCAAAGTCCAAATGACAGTTTCAGTGCAGCTTCAAAGGGCTTTAAATGACACCAGACGATGAATAAGAGTCTTATCTAGGACCCTTCGAGTCATGACTCGAAAAAAGATTTGTTAATTTTGATGAACGAGTGCGAACAGGACAGTCACGAACGCTCATCACAGAACAGAGCAAGGTGAGCATTTGTGCTTATAAAACTTAAACTTTGTTATTTATTTTTGAAATGAGCGATGGTTTGGCTAGATAAGACCCTTATTCATCGTCTGGTGTCGTTTAAAGCCCTTTGAAGCTGCACTGAAACTGTCATTTGGACCTTGAACCGTTTGGGTCCCATTGAAGTCCATTATATGGAGAAAATCCTGGAATGTTTTCATCAAAAACCTTCATTTCTTTTTGACTGAAGAAAGAAAGACATGGACATCTTGGATTACATGGGGGTGAGTAAATTATCAGCAAAAGTTTTTTTAAAAGTGAACTACTCCTTTAAAGTTATTATAGAGATGGCAGCAGGAATATTAGGCAGACATTCTTTGAATTTAACATCAACAGAAGTATATGAGTCTGCATGGTAAGTTTGATGACCCTTTGGCCAGAAATAATATATTCAAAATGTCCAATTTGAACTACAGGCTCTAGAAACATCAGAACAAGTTTATATGTTTAGAAAGTTTAATGTAGAGGACTCTTTGGCCAGAAATCTGTTCAATTGGTCAAATGTAGACTAATATATGGTTTATGTAGCATCAAAAGAAGTGTATGAGAACAAATAGTAATTTAAAATACTTTGGCCAGAAATACATTAAGTAGGTCAAATATGGACCACTGTCTGGCTCATGAAACATCAGAAGGCGTCTATGAGTATTTATAGAAAGTTCAAGGACTCTCTGGTCAAAAATAGGTTCGCAAAGTAATATTTGAACTACTGATGAAACATCAAAATGAGTCTGAGAATGCATATAAAGTTAGCTAGCCTTTGATAGCATTAGCATGGATGCACTTTTATGGACTTTAAAACAGAAACGGCCATTCACTGCCATTATAAAGCTTGGAAGAGCCAGGAAATGTTTTAATACCTCCTGTTGTATTTGTCTGAGAGAAGAATGTCATATACACCTAGGATGACTTGAGGATGAGTAAATCATGGGCTAATTTTCATTTTTGGGTGAACTATCCCTTTAAGAGCTGCACAGATCCAATATACTGTTTCTTTCTCAACTGTTATGTTCATTTAAGACATAAATTACTGTTTACAATGATATTTTGCATATCTCTGTGTGTTGTTTACGTTCATTTAAGACATAAATTACTGTTTACAATGATATTTTGACATATCTCTGTGTGTTTTTGTCCGTTCAAGTGCAAAAAGACGCGAAAGAGAACTCGGTTCAGTATCGCGCACTATTCAGTCTGACTAAGTAAGTTTAATTGGCCAATAAACTCTACAGACAGATCTGTACCAGTCGCCTTCGTCCAGGTGTTCTTCGCCAACAAAAAAACTACTATTGACACCGATGCTAACAGACACAGCTCAGCTCAGAAACCACAGGCGTAACTAGCGGTAAGCAGGGGATGTGATTTCTTACAGGCCTGGACCAATCAGGGGCCCGCGGGACTGGTAGATATTGATTGACAGCCGGGGCCTCCTATCGCATTTTACTTCTTTTAGTCTGATCACATTTTACTTTATCGTGAATTTATTTGAATAAATAATGACAACAACATATTTTACTGATCATTGAATACATGTGGGGAAACAAACAATGATGGATTTTGGTGTAATGTTTTGAATTGGGACTGGAGAATCTCGAGGTCTGTAAGTGAACATGCATATTCTCACAAATGAATGAGGAACGCCCGGAAAATGCAGCAATAATCTAAGTGAGCATCTTTTTTTATGTATTTGGACCCAGTAGTGTAGTCATTGCAGGAGTAACAATGTGTTACGGTGCGCCGTCACCAGCATGTTCTTCATGTGTTATAACATTCACCAGTGTTTTTTTTTTTTTTTTGGTGCAATAGGCTACTCCTGATTTTGTCAGTCATCTCATCTCTTATAATGCTGTGTCTCTATGATCCTGTCCTGTTCAGTATAGCTACTCGTGGACATTGTGTCATCATGTGCTGTAGGGCCCCGCCTTGATAATCCTGCATAAGGGCCCGGTGTTGGCTCGTTAAGCCACTGCTAGAAATCAGTGAGTGTATTTATCTAGCCATGAGTCAGACCTGCTGCCAAGTAGTTTTGAGCCACTTGTGAAAAATCATAACAGAGGGGCGTTTTCGACGGCGTTACCCGATTTGCCCACGTCACAGTCTGGGTAGTGTTCAGGGGTGGGGTCGGGTGAAGGACTTCATTTTCATTGCATGATTAATAAACACCCACCAGTTTGAAAACACCCACAAATTTAGAAACGCCCACTTTTGTTCCGCAGAGACCCTATAAACTATTCTCAGCTTTAAAATACAGCTCTGACATGAAAAAAATATGTGATTTAAAAGTTGAAATTATAATACATACCAGTAAAAATTTTTTTTTAATTATATATATTTATTACATGGCTTGGTTGAATTTTAATGTAGAATGCGGTTTGTTATTTCTTGATAACAGACCGTTGCTAAGTACAACACACCGTTGCCATGAAAAACAGAGCGTTGCCATGGATTCTAACGTAGAGATGGAACGGACTATTTTCTTTAGCGAAGCAATACAATCGTTTTTATATCCATAAACTCCTTTTTAAATCATGTTTTGTGTCAAATTTATTTAGTAGGTAGCCATGTAATAAGCGGGCGAATCTAGAGCGAGGCGGTTGTTATAGCGAATACAAGCCCTTAAGGATCATTCAGACCCCGACGCGAAGCGGATCCTTATAGGAAGCGCATGTTTTGAGGATTTTTTGGGATAGGGTTATCAATCCTGCCACTGGGATACTATATGAGAAGACAAATCTGGTTATTGTTTCACCTTTAGTGTAAATGAATCCCTGTTGCCTGCAGCAATAACCTCCATTTCCGATCAGTTGAAATGTTCTTTGCAGTACAGCAAAAGTACAGTGTAAACACAAGTGAAAAGTAACGCAGGCACACAACAGGAGGTGTGTTTTCTGCGGAAGATGAGTCAGAGAGACACACCCGTTCTGTTCACGTCTCTGTCACTGCTGCTGAATAAACACTGGCAACATCTGGCACATGAAGTCCTGAAGTCAACGGCCTGTAAACCGGTTAACTGAGGACAGAACAACAAAAGAAGGGGAACAAACTGACACCATGCATGTCTCCTGTTCACATTCCTCACAGAAGCTCACACACAGACTTACCATTCTGCAGCTGCCAGCTTTCAGTTCAGCTTAATGAACTGACACAACATTCATGATTCGATTCACAAGCTTGCGATTTATTCGATCTATTCTTTTGGATATACATACATTATTATGTCTACTAATGATTATACCCAATTAAAATGAAGATAATCACATTTTACAATTCAGAAGTTTGGGGGTGAATTAAAACATGATTTTTAAAGCTCTTTTTTAGTCTTACTCTTATTTGAAAAAAGAAGACATCTTAAGACATAAATTTAAGACCTCTTTTGAAGTTGGTTGAGAACCGAAGACACCAGTTTGAAAAGCCCTGCTAATGGACAACACACCACACACACCACACACACACCCACCCACACACACACACCACAACACACACACAAAACAACACACACACACACACACACACACACCCCACACACACACACACACACACACACACCACACACACACACACATAGGGTAACATGGGGGAAGATGCCTCCCTTAAAGGAGTAGTTCACTTTTAAAATGAAAATTCTGTCATCATATACTCACCCTCATGTTGTTTCAAACCTGTGAATTTCTTTCTTCTGCTGAACAGAAAGGAAGATATTTAGAAGAATGTCAGTAACCAGGCAGTTTCTGGTTCCCATTGACTTCCATAGTTGGAAAAAAATATACTATGCAAGTCAATGGGAACCAGAAACTGCCTGGTTACTGACATTCTTCTAAATATCTTCCTTTCTGTTCAGCAGAAGAAAGAAATTCATACAGGTTTGAAACAACATGAGGGTGAGTATATGATGACAGAATTTTCATTTTAAAAGTGAACTTTTCCTTTAAGCACAATGTTAACTTTTAAATATTTTTAGATATAGGGTTATTATTATGCAGAATGATGATCGATCAGCCAATGTGTTATTATAGGAAATACATTTAAATATTTGTACATTTATTTGGGCCACTGAATATAATTTAAATGTGCTTTGAGCTAGTGAACTGTTGTTTTACAAAAATATAATAAAATTATTTAATGAAATGTATGCCCTTCATTATATTGTATATGCTTTATTTTTTATTATATTGATCTATTTGTATAGTGCAACTAAAATAATTATTGCAGGTGTTACAGTAATAACAACATCTTAATGGAGAGAGGGTCGCTGAGGGTGTTATAATAAAAAAAAACCTTATTTTATTAGAGAAAATTTAACCACATTTTCACCCAGATTAATGGTGTCGATATTTTTAGGGAATTTAACGTAGCATATTTCTTCTTTTTTTTTTGGGGGGGGGGGGGGGGGGGGGGGGGGGTGGGGTTCAAGAAACAGGTGCAAATCATAGGTGTAAATATACAAACACCTTTAGGAGAACATTAGCCTAAATTAAAAGAAATGTGTGTAAAGTGAGGCTGTTTTTGTTTGAATGAAAATCCATCTTTATAAAAACAGTCACTCGACGTCTCCTGCTGGAGTAATGATGTCATTTGATTTGAAAGAGAGCCTACATAACTTCAAAATCCCCACACGTGAAGAAGAAAAAATGCACTAGGCCTACAAAGTGTCAACAACTCCAATTTGGTCATTGATTCCAACCACTGATCTAGATTAGGCTCCCCGGCTATATGTGTAATGGTAAATTCAGGCCACATTTACACATAATCGGGTATTTAGATCAACGAATATCTTCTATATCCTTCCCTTCCCTTCTCTTCTTCGTTTTAAAAGTTGTCATTTACATCAGCCCGCAGAAATACGCCGTCGAGCGCCATCATAACAAACTGGGCGATCACACTCAAGCATTTTCTGGCACATATGTGACGTTTAAGAACCTAAAACCCCATTTATCCCTATGATTTATCCCAGTTAACACGGCAACACATAACCGGCATCTACAGAAATCTCCACTTTGGTCGGAGTTTTTAGAAATAATCGTTTTCTGTGATAAAAACGGGGGTTTTCGTGTAGAGGCCGCAGGGAAATATCTGCCTCTTCCCTTCGTGTAAACGGGGCATCAAACATGTATTAATTAACATACATGCATGAGACTTATTCATTTCTAAGAATAAAAGACAAAATTATGGAAGTTTTAGATTCTTTAGAGTTAGACTTAAAAAGTTTACTGAGCTGTATTATGCACACAACTATCATAATACCACTAGATGGCAGCATAGCATATAAAACATCTGCATATAGATCTTTCTTTGTGTCTGGATTATTGCCCATGGATGATGTCACCTCACCTCTTTATACCTGTAGACTAGCAAACATCTCCTCTTTTATTTTCCCTTTACTTACGCAAATGCAGTGAGCTCAGCCAGTCACAGAGTGCTTAATCATCACCTTTAAATAGGATTTATATAGTTTTTACCTATTTATACCTTTAAATAGTTGCTAGTGAAATCAAACTGGCTTGTTTTTAAAGTAAATTAAGATTAAATGAGTTGTGGAAAAGGAATGAAACGATTTTTGCGAACACAGATGAAATGAGTGTGAGATCGTCCGGTCACACACTCTCTCAGCTCTTCTTCACTGCGATAAAGGAAGAACAAAATCTAGTGCCACATCCTGCCTCGCCACAAGCCTCGATAAACAGAATTTAAAAAAGATTTTAGATAGGCTAAATTAATTAAGTGAGCTTGAGATATGTCATTTATAACTGATCATTTAATTTTACCCCCATTTCTGTATGTGTTAAAAATATCTTGCTTTAAAACTTGTAATACACTCTAAAAAATGCAAGGTTGTTTTAACCCACATTTGGGTCAAATATGGAGAACCCAACTGTTGGGTTAAATGTAACCCCAAGGCTGGGTTTGCCTATATTTGACCCAAATTTGGGTTGAAACAACCCATTTTTTCCCCTCTGACCTAATCAACCCCTTAATGAGTGATGAATGACGTTTGTGATCCTCTGAGCTATAAGGATCTTTTGATATCTCATATCCCAAACAGAACATGATCATTTTCCAAACATTCCAGTAAAATAGCTTTGTATTTCGAGTGACAGCTGGTTAAAGGGTTCTAGTCCACATTCCACAATGTATCAATTCCATGTAATGAAACAATGTTTAGAATGTTTAGAATTTTGTCATCCAGGTAATTCCATCCGCGTCTGTGTTATGAAATCAAAGCATTTTTTTAACCATTGATGCCTTTTGAACATTGTCTAGCCTTTTAGCATGTTGGGTGAGTGGGTTTTTGAATCATGAGTCAAAACAGTAACTTACTGAAAAGTTACAAAAGAAAAAGAAAACACCTGAGAAGTGATTTCCCCTCGAATGTTTCCTATAGCTTTGAGTCCACCCCCCCACTTCAGCTCGATGCTTTAACTGACTTGACTCCAACTCAAGCCTGTAGTTTTCGGGGGCAACCCCTGTGGGGCTGCTAAAATCACTACTCAACGATGATGAAATTTACGGGATCTATCCTATAGATTGCTGGTAGAGAATGAGTCAGCGCATGAGGGCACTAAAGGCCTCGCAACATGACGTGATCATGCAAATCACACCTATTCCCAGTATCGGGCTCTTGGCCGCTAAACACGTGAGAAACTTTCGGTTTTGTTTGATGAATTTGACATCACACTACTAGACCAAAGCTTTTTACTCAAAAGAGACCAATGAATAATACACTGCTGTTCATAAGTTTGGGGGTCGGTTTTTAAAAGAAGTCTCTTTTGCTCACCAAGGCTGCATTTATTTGATTAAAAATACAAAACAAACCCAGTAATATTATGAAATATTATTTAATGTAAATCGGCTGTTTTTATGTGAATATATAGTAAAGTGTAATTTATTCCTGTGATCAAAGCTGAAATTTCCATCATTACTCCAGTCTTCAGTGTCACATGATCTTCAGAAATCACTATAATATGATGATTTGATGCTCAAGAAACATTTATGATTATTATCACAGTTGAAAACAGTTTTGCTGCTTCATATTTTTGTGCAACCGTGATTCATTTTTTTCAGGATTCTTTGAAAGTTCAAGAGAAAAGCATTTAATTATAAAAATAAATATTTTGCATTATTATAATTGTCTTTACTGTCACTTTTGATTAATTTAATGCGTCCTTTCTGAAGAAAAGTATTAATTTCTTAAAATAAATAAATCTTATTGACCCTAAACTTTTGAACGGTAGTGTATATATATGTGTGTGTGTGTTGTGTGTGTTGTGTGTGTGTGTGTTGTGCTCTTGTTTTTGTGATATATGAGGACACAAATGTGTATAATGACATGCATATTACACTGGTATTACAACTTACACGTGATATATGAGGACATTGCATGAGTCCTCATATTTCAAATAGCTTAAAAAACATAAAAAACTATGTTTTTTAAAAAATGTATGTCTCCTGTGATGGGTAGGTTTAGGGATAGGGGCAGTGTAGGGGGATAGAATAAAGTCATTACGCCTATGGAGAATCCCCACAAAGATAGCGAACCAGACAGGCATGTGTGTGTGTGTGTGTGTGTGTGTGTGTGTGTGTGTGTGTGTGTGTGTGTGTGTGTGTGTGTGTGTGTGTGTGTGTGTGTGTGTGTGTGTGTGTGTGTGTGATAACACAGTAAATTGATACTATTACTGTTTATTGTGGAGTAATAAAATAACACGCCTTGAGCTCCAGCCTTCAGGAAAGTTTTCTGGAATGCACCCGAGGTTACAGATCATCTTGGAACTTTTCCTGTTCTACAAAAATGACTCATGGGATCGAGTCAAACACGCCATTATAACTGAACAGACGTGGAATTCCCTCTCCATTCCTGCCAGACAACAGCAGAAACTGCAGTTAGATGAGAAACTACTGGAGGATCCACCAGCATCCTGCTTTTTGTTTTTATTTTCCCCTTTTTTAATTTCCTGGCGTGGTGATTTTCTGTGTTCAGTTTCTTTATCATTTACTCAAACAAAAGATTCATAATTCAACAGTTATGGGAAATGATTAGTATCGTATATATATGTCTGTTGTACAGGCCAAAAGTGATGTCCGAAGGGGATATTTGTTTTTAATGACCCTACAAGTTTGATTAAACCATCAAAATATGGTGAAAATTTTATATATTTTTTAAATATCTTCATTATTAGAGAAGAACAAAACACTAAGCTGGGTTAATGTATTTATCTGACAAAATTATTTGGCAAAAAAGGAAAACCATGATCCACAGCTTTTATTTTACTATGCAAATTTTTTTAGGTGATACATTGATGTCTGGGTTGTGATACAACCCCCACATTGACTACAGCATAATCAGTTATTAATATTTTGTTGGTTCTCTCTTGTTTTTGACAGCCTGGCCAAATATTATGTCTGCACAATTTGGCATGTTTCATTGCATTTTCATCAAAACAATCGACTGCACAATATGTTTATAAAACCTAGCATCACTGTTATATAAACTTTTATCTAAAATTTTATTTTACACTGTCCTTGTTACATATGTTACATGTACTTACCATAGTAATAACAGTAAATTATGCATAATTACATGCATTGCATACCCAAACCCTATAAGTACATGTAGTTGCTTAATTTTACTCAGTACTTAATCCACTGTAAAAATTGACATCTTAAAAAAAAAAGTGTAACCAAATAAAGTGCAACCTAAACTTTTTTCCAGGTACTTATGTGATTATATGAAGATTTGAAACACAGAACTAGCAATATTGTGTATTTTCATACCTAGACATGACAACTGCTCTCTCCGGATCAGAGCCAAAACAGTTCGCTGTGATTGTAATCAAAGGTTTAATGAGATCGCGTGGGCTCACCATATTTGAACGATTAGCCTACAGCTCTAACTTAGGCTATAATTGTTTTAAAATGTAAAAATGTTTAAAAATTTGTGAGTTTTTATTTATTTTAAGCTACAAAGGTTTTAAATAACTTTAGTTTTTGTTTTAGCTAACAATAACAACTCTGCTGACAAGCTGACAAGAACTATACTGAGTTTTGTTGTCGAATGCATCTGTCAGGGTTTGGGGTATAGGAGATGAGATAAGGCGAGGACTCACGCAGAAGAAATAGCTTTTATTAATAATAAAAATAAAACAAAAAAACAAACAAAAACCACCCCAAGGGGATGAATTGACTTGACTTGAGGAAAACAAACGATGTAGATGAGACATACATAAGATGATGAACCAGCACAAGACTGCAAACAAAAAGAGAATAAATAGGGAAGCAAACAAAGGAGGTAACAATGGAGGACAGGTGGGGCAAATGAATCAACAATCAGGTAACAAGATGGGAGGGGCTAGACAATCGACAGGAGAGCATGGCGCATGGAAACACATGACAAGCCATGTGCTCACACCAAACATGACTAAAACACAAGCACATGGCCAGTAAAACAAATCACAAACCATGTGCTAACACAAAACGAGACATGAACGCACATGAAACGAGGCACACATACAGGACAAAACAGGAATGTCAGGGCTCTGTCACAAAACCAAGAAATAGACTAGACAGAAGTGACTGAACCCTGACACTATCACAATATTTCATGTTGTTCTGACTGAATGCCCTAAAACTGCACTGTATAAAAAATGCTCAAGTTATGAAAGAATCAGCGTGTGTAGGCTGCACATTTTATTGCAAGCGTGACACTTTGCATGCATGCTATTTTCAGAGAGCCACACTACAGGTTGTGCGTTAACTTTCCGCCCACACTGAAGCGGTCCCTTCCCCCGCATCACTGAAATGTCACCTCTTCCCCACACAAAATGTCCCCTCCCTCTCTCATACACTCTTTCCTTCCAGCTGTGAGTCACTCGAGTTCGTGAGGGGGTTTGGGGGTTGCCTACTTCTCGAGCTATTTGAGTGTTGGCCACTGAAACGACTGCGAGTTGACTTTCAGACTCACATTATTAGAAAGAGCTATAAAGTTTTAAGCAGTCAAAAATGACAAAGATAGTGATGTTGTAACCCACAACCACAAAACTTCCTGTGACGCAATAGCACGGTTTAATGGCACAAAATTCACCCTGGGTTTATGCAAGGTTTTACCAGCCTCTATATTTAGAGTCAGTCAAAAATGATACTGTAGAGCTGTTAAAATATATGATTTGTTTTTAACTTACTTTTTAAAGTACAAAATGGAGACTGACAATTATCTTATCAAACAACGTTTCAGCCATGCTTTTTTTAAAAAAAAAATTCATTCTCACTTGGCATCAGAATAATTTGGAAATAAGCATATGTTTCTGTTTCAATCCTCTTGATGGTAAGACCCAGAGGTACAGACTAGTGGAATTTTCGTTTTGTTTTATGATAGCTGAGGCCTGTTATAGTATTTATATATTGTGGTTGTAGTGGACTTCACAGGGTATTTCACCACCTGAAGTGAGATTCCAATCCAAAGGAATCATACATGTTCAGTGCAAAAGGCATAGGGAATGAGGGCACATCGATACATGACTTCATAGAAAGTAGAGAGGGAAATTTACCCACCAGTCACTGCTATACTTAAAGTACCCAAGCTCATTTACAAGTTCATAGTATTACTTTTGGGGTCTGCTAGAATACATGTACATGATATATAGTTCAGGAAACATTATTTTTCATATCCGTACATACTGAATCATCTCTTTTGTTTATGTCTCTTTAAAGCCCACCTTTCCGAAAAACACAGTCTGTTCTGGTCAACCACTTAGAGAGTGTGTCAGAAGTGTAGCGTTCCTTACAATAATCGCTTTTAGCTCCCAAGGGCGTGGCAAGTATGGTGTCGATATTCGAAGTCCAGCAGCATAATAATAGTTTCTCCTCGACATATAGCCAAATCACTTACTGAACTATACTTTAAGGGCTGGCCAAAGCAGCCAGTAGACGGGTTTTATGCAAATGTGTGTAACGGATGTAGGCCAGTAAGAGCTGTGCGTGTAAACCTCACTCCCCTGGCCTCAAGAGGCATGCTAGCATTGTTAGCACGCCAGCCGTCGCCCAGTTCGAATCCCATTTTGGAGCGGGTCAAGTAGGACTTTGTACATTTGGTGCCGTGACCCGGATGGGAGTGAGGTTTAGGGGGGTGAGTGTAACGGACGAAGGCCAGTAAGAGCTGTGCGTGTAAACCTCACTCCTCTGGCCTCAAGAGGCATGCTAGCATTGTTAGCACGCCAGCCATCGCCCAGTTCGAATCCCGTTTGGAGCGGGTCAAGTAGGACTGGGTACATTTGGTGCCGTGACCCGGATGGGACTGAGGTTTAGCGGGGTGAGTGTAACGGACGAAGGCCAGTAAGAGCTGTGCGTGTAAACCTCACTCCTCTGGCCTCAAGAGGCATGCTAGCATTGTTAGCACGCCAGCCGTCGCCCAGTTCGAATCCCGTTTGGAGCGGGTCAAGTAGGACTGGGTACATTTGGTGCCGTGACCCGGATGGGAGTGAGGTTTAGGGGGGTGAGTGTAACGGACGAATGCCAGTAAGAGCTGTGCATGTAAACCTCACTCCTCTGGCCTCATGAGGCATGCTAGCATTGTTAGCGCCCGCCTTCACCCAGTTCGAATCCTGTTTGGAGCGGGTCAAGTAGGACTGGTTACATTTGGTGCAGTGACCCGAATGGGAGTGAGGTTTAGGGGGGTGAGTGTAACGGACGAATGCCAGTAAGAGCTGTGCATGTAAACCTCACTCCCCTGGCCTCATGAGGCATGCTAGCATTGTTAGCGCCCGCCTTCACCCAGTTCGAATCCTGTTTGGAGCGGCTCAAGTAGGACGGGTTACATTTAGTGCCGTGACCCGGATGGTAGTGAGGTTTAGGGGGTGGAGTGTAACGGACGAAGGCCAGTAAGAGCTGTGCGTGTAAACCTCACTCCTCTGGCCTCAAGAGGCATGCTAGCATTGTTAGCACGCCAGCCGTCGCCCAGTTCGAATCCCGTTTGGAGCGGGTCAAGTAGGACTTTGTACATTTGGTGCCGTGACCCAGATGGGAGTGAGGTTTAGAGGGGTGAGTGTAACGGACGAAGGCCAGTAAAAGCTGTGCGTGTTAACCTCACTCCTCTGGCCTCAAGAGGCATGCTAGCATTGTTAGCGCGCCCGCCTTCACCCAGTTCGAATCCCGTTTGGAGCGGGTCAAGTAGGACTGGTTACATTTGGTGCAGTGACCCGAATGGGAGTGAGGTTTAGGGGGATGAGTGTAACGGACGAATGCCAGTAAGAGCTGTGCATGTAAACCTCACTCCTCTGGCCTCATGAGGCATGCTAGCATTGTTAGCGCCCGCCTTCACCCAGTTCGAATCCTGTTTGGAGCGGGTCAAGTAGGACTGGTTACATTTAGTGCGGGTCATGTAGGACTGGTTACATTTAGTGCCGTGACCCGGATACTAGTGAGGTTTAGGGGGGTGAGTGTAACGGACGAAGGCCAGTAAGAGCTGTGCATGTAAACCTCACTCCTCTGGCCTCAAGAGGCATGCTAGCATTGTTAGCGCGCCCGCCTTCACCCAGTTCGAATCCCGTTTGGAGCGGGTCAAGTAGGACTGTTTACATTTGGTGCCGTGCTTGTAAACCTCACTTCCTTGGTCTCAAGAGGTGTGCTTGCATCAGAGGCTAGCTGGTGCAGTCTTTAGCGTCCTTGTTAGTGCTCGCTTCTCACTTTGGAGACCCCGGTTTGAATCCCGCTCCGAGCGGGACAGAGTAACTAAGTCACGGAAATAAAGGCAGGACTACAAACAAGGCTTTTCAGTCAAGTCCTAGCAGACTACCATGAGCAAGGTCTGACACACCTTGCCAGTTTACCACCTGAACCATAAAGTTGGCACAAAGAACCTTAGGTTTCTTACCTAAGAAGGTTTCTTACCTGGTCTATACCATGACTGGATGAGAATGAACCAGTATAACTCTGGGTTCATACAATCAGTTGGCGGGTATTTGCGTGGATGCCTCCATCGCGGGGAACGTTACCAAAGTCCCTTTAAGACAAGTCATTTCACTCGGTGGCCATCTTTGAAACGCCTCTCGGGCATGCAAGTGCAGCTCCCATCTCTTTTAATTGGGAAACATCAAATTATCCAAAATTGTTTGCCAAGCTTATGATTAAATTTCATATTTGAAATCACCAATAAAATTCTACAACAAATGTCTCATAAATTTTGTTTCTAAATGCTGGAATCATGACAGAAAATGATTTTTTTAGGCTGGATCAAGCTAATGACTATTTCTATAGGAACCGGAGCTTCTAGCGGCTGCAGTGACGCGATGACTTATTTAGAAGGCGGGACTTATTCCGGCATATTGAGCCTTGGACTTTTCCCCATTTAAAACAATGAGTAACTTATCTTGTGTTATTCTATAGTCTTTGACGTTACATGAACCTTCATGTGCAAGAAGAAGGTGCTCCTTGAGGAACCTTGAATGATCAGCCAGGAAAGCCACAGTTCTCTCTACTCCTGAACCCCCTGGCAGGCCGTCCATGGCAGCTTTGTTTTAAGGCTTTGATAACCTTGTGTTTTAGACTCGGGTGGTTGTGTTTGGCTGCAGCGGCAGCTTTGGGTTTGGACCACGGATTCAACCCTTGCAGTTGCTGAACCTTGCAGTTGGTCACACCATTACCAGGGCCAGAGCTATGGGTGCTTCTCATTTCTTATGCTTTTTCTTGCACCCTCGTTTTCCTTTCCTTGCTTCTCAGCTCCAACCCCTGTAGGATGCAAGGGAAGGCTCCAAGGAAAGAAAATGAGGACAGAGGAATGGAAGGAAAACTTAATTTTATATTGGAAATATCCTTGATCACTCGAGTGTCAGTTCAAAGCGTCATCAGCTGCCCTCAAGTTGTTAAAGGAACACGTTGACTTTTTGTGACTTTAGCTTATTCACCGTATCCCCCAGAGTTAGATAAGTCCATACATACCCTTTTCATCTCTGTGCGTCCCGTAACTCTGTCTGACGCACCCACCGCTAGCCTAGCTTAGCACAAAGACTGGAAGTAAATGGCTTCAGCTAGCATAATGCTCCCAATAAGTGACAAAATAATGCCAACATTTTCCTATTTATATGTTGTGATTTGTATAGTCACAGTGTGTACAAATAACAAGGTCATATGAGACAGGCATCTTTTAACCATATACATATTGGGAACTATATTCTCAGAAGGTGAAGCACTACTTGGGTGGAGTGATTTGCTCGCACGGAGATGAAACTTATCTAACTCTGGGGATACGGTGAATAAGCTAAAGTCCCAAAAAGTCGGCGTGTTCCTTTAAGAGTGTGGCTATTTAATAAATTAATAAATAATAAAGACAAAGCAAGATAGACTGTTGATATGTGTGTCATATATGGTTTATTTAAACTGCAAAGGTAAAGCATAAATTAAAACTATTGTGACAGAGGATCACTTCCCTATAAACACACCTGTGCATCCTCGCTCATAACTCCTCTGGAAGCTTCATCGTTCCTCGTGGTGCGCAAATTAGAGAATTGAGATGTCCTCAAAGATGGCTGAATTCGTTCGGTTTCCGGGTTATAGGATGGAGGATAGAGGAGTGAGGAAACGAGGAAGCATCAGTTTGAGTATACTATATCTCCTGTTAGAAATCTTTCCCTTCCTATACTTTGATATTTTGGATGTTGACAGCAGCCCTTATATGTAGAGATCTCAATTGTCACTCCATGATTAGACAATTTTTTGCATTTTAAGTGGTGTTCTTGGCTGACATCTGCACTGCTTCCACCTGGAAATCTCTTTGGCTGCTTTCACAAGGTCAGTTCTGCAGTTTTTCCTCAGCAGCCTTGACTACTTTTTCAGGTGATTGTGGAGGAATGAAAGAGGACAGTAGTTGTGTAACATGGGTCTATGATTTCTGGATAGCTGCCAAAGTTTGTTTTCTTTGGCCAGTAATCCTCACAGCTCAGCCCATGCCATTATGTGACTTTGTTGGTGTATTATTTCAACCCGTTCATCTGGCACTGCGATCATCCACTTGTTCATAGTGCCGCCTGTAGCGGTCATCAGGAAATCACCCAACCACAGTTTCCTGACTAGTTGTTTAGTGGAAGACATTGGCATGGTAACGTTGTATTGCTAACAATACCAACTTTTTTTTTTTAAACTTTATTAATACACAATACAGTTGTGTGTCACACACTGATGCACTGCTTAATACGCACTTTATATTGCTTCTTGTTTTAACATGTATTTCAAACTCCAAAAAAGCAGATTAAAGTAAACAGACACAGGAAACTGGTTTTTGTTTTTCTATTAAAAATAATTTATTCCAGGACCACATATAAATAATTCTTGAAACACATTACAGATAATATTTGCTGTGAATAAATACCAAAAACAAACCAAAAAACAAGGCTTTTCATACAATACTCTATGAAAGGTTGCACAAAATTTCTATCTTGTCATCTATATTCCTCTAGGTCTATAACTGGAATGTCACTAGTAAGTCAGGAGTACCGTTCCTAATTCCAGAGCAGCTTATTAATAAGTATTGTGCAAGTTTGTGATGATCTGAACTGACTGAACAGATCCAGTAGTTGAAGAGTACACTCTTAAATTTATAATTCGACTGCAAATTGTTCTGTGTATCATTTATTCAAAGCACATTTCTGTATAAGCCCACATTAAACTAATTCTCAAGTAGACAAAGCTATATGTGGTTGCACAATATTGTACTTTAAAGATGGGAATGTTTAACACAGACAGTTATTTCTTTATAAATGATGCCACAGAAGCTAACTCTATCGTTTCTCTTTACGTCTTTGCAGATATTTCGGAAATATTCAAATAGAGAATGTCAGTTTGTGCATACTAAACATATGCAAAGAATAGACTGAGGCATTGTGTGTTTAAAGGAGAGTAGTGCAACCGAAAGAATGTGGCTGGGCAAAAACAGCAAGAAACAGGGAGTTCACAGATCTAGGAGCGGGACGTTTCCTACCTGGGTTCCTTTATGTTCGGACTGATTCGTTTCGTTTTCGCCTAGCTGTTTATCCCAACAGGGATTTTTCTCGTCAAATTTGTTTTTTGGCACGCCAATTCCCTTCATTCAGCTTAATGTAATTTCATCCGCTCTATTCATCGGGGAGGTGTCAAGTATCTGGTTTTCAGTGCACTTAAGGAATTTTTCAGCCACAGAAAGATGAACATATCCATTCAATAGAACGGACCAAGTCATATGAAGTTTAGCAAGGCAAGCAAAAGTGAAAAATAGTTTCAAGAGCAAGAAGGACTTGCGAAAAGGTGATCAATGGTAAACAAAAACATTCTCAAAGGCAACAGATTCGCACTGCTTGCAGACATCAAATGGTGCAGCAGGAAAGGAAATTCAAGCTCTGCTTAGCGAGCTCTCATTGGCACTTAACCTACATTTTATGAATAAACTATCAAATGCTGTCTTTCGGTGGTCTCTGCATACCCTGTTGTACGTCTCGTTCCTGTACTTCCAAAAGGCCTGGGCTTTCTGCAGTCCACAGCGGCGATGCACATCGGCTTAGACACTGTCAGTAAATTAACTTTGGTCAAATTTGTTTCAAATTCTTATACATGCTCACGTCAATTTTTCAAGAAAGTTCGCGATTAATTACCCTGTTCAATATAAACAGCAGACGCCACAGGTGTGGGACCAGTGTTATCATAAGTTTCTGTATGCTAGCATCTCACGTATGTCCTATACACACACACACACACACACACACACATGATACAAATGACCAAAACTTCATTTGAGAGGTAATCACCAATTCTACAGCACCACCGGGCTTTTTAGGCCCTGCCCAAGACAGGTGGAGGATTTCGGGCACAAAGTTCCTTGTGTAAGAGTGTTCGCCGGCATGCACAAGAATGCACGATGAACTAGGCCCTTTTTGACATTGAACTGTTCAGTCAGCCTCGGTAAATCTGCTTGAAGTGGTCACATTCGTTACAGTAGCCTTGTTTCTCTTGATTGGCGTAGTGATCGCAGCCCTGCGTCTTGCAGCGCTGTTTGCTTTTCTCTTTGGGCGCCTGGGCACGCCGACCCTCCCGCTGGCCTCGGCTGATGCAGTCCGGGCACAGGTCCGTGCAGCCGGGGGACAGGTTCTTACAACCGCTGCGCCGACACTGAGCCGCCTGGGTGAGCACTGGCGGTGGACGTGGTTTCGAGGCCCGCTGGACAGAAACAACAGAGCTCGTTGCTTTATCGGTTCTTCAACACTTAAGCAGAGCCAAACTTCCCCCACAACAGCAAATGAGGACACTTACCGTGACAAGAGGTGGGGAGTTCGAGCCCCTGCTAGCAGCTTGGTTGAGTCTAGCGCTTTGCTCCTTCACGAAGCACTTGTTGCAGTAACCCTCCAGCATGGCCTTTCCCTCGGCACCGCATCCCTGACCTCGACAGCGTGGACAGTTCTGGAAACCCGCCTCGGACGTGTGCCTGGGCTGGACGATAGCAGGGGTGGCCTCTGTACAGACAAAAATCACACGTTTGCTCTTGTGGTCGACGTCACAATGTCTATGAATTCCTTTCTGAACCCAAAAGGAAGTGGAGACTTTATAACCAGGGTTTAAAATCCACACCCGCCAACCCGTGGGTAAAAATCAACTGCTGTCAAATCACTAGCTTATAAATCACTATAAGTACATTTTAAATCACTAGCAGAATATATATGAGCTGTGAAGTAGTTAATCTGGAACATTTGTTCTTCTTTTTTTTGGCTAGAAGAAGTTCTGAATGGCCAGTAATTCACATTTATTTGTATAGCGCTTTTCACAATACAAATCGTTTCAAAGCAGCTTCACAGAAAATGCATGAGTCCACGTTACAATTTATAGTGATCTGTTATCAGGTGACTGTCTTAAGTTATGTATTTCAGAAATACAGTACATATAAAAATCACAGTTAGCTAAAAATCTATTAATTTAAACAATGTAATAATTTAAGGCAGAAACAATGAGCTCACTGAAGTAATGAATACTTGTATGTTAACAAATGATTATGACATTTAGAAAAATGTGGCATTGTAGGTCACTTAAAAAATGCAGTAAGCAAATTGAAGAAAAAGTTGATAATATCAAAGAGAGATGATATTTCCTTGTTCATTAGAGAGATACTACAAGACTTTAGTGTTAATGCAGAATAGTTGCACTTACGGTGATTGGTCTGGTAGTCTAGATAACATATAGTGCAGAATCCCAGCTTCTCTGCCGTCCCGAAGAACTGGCAGCCGGAGCGTTTGCACGGGCGGGCGGCAGGCGTTTGCCAGGTGTGCCCGGTGGTGCCCGTGCGTTCGGTCTCCCGGTGCGCCGCCCACACCGAGGCTTCAGTCGAAGGCTCCTCTTGCTGGGCATCTCCTCCTCTCTCGGAAACAGCAGTCCTCTGCATGCAGGGCGGGCAAAGACCATTGAATATCCTAAAAACCTCCTGTCGACACATAACGCATCTCTCGGTGTCCCTTTCTCGCTCTCGTTCTCTTTCCCTCTCCGTTTCCTTCTCTCGTTCCCGGCCGCCTTGCGCCCACTGACCGTGGCACCATCCGTGAGGTGGTCTGTTGGCAGCGGGCCGGTTTTGCCTCGCCGTAAAGCAGCGTTCACACAACCCGTCGTGCTCCACACTGAGTGTGAACAAGCATCCGGGTGTCTTGCACTTCATGGCATGAGTCTCACTGTAAAGGCTTAGACTTGGGGCCGTAGGGGGAGCCGAACGAGGGCTGGGAAGGACTGAGCGCTCCAGTCTCCCACGGCTCTCCGGGTCCGAGGACGACGACTGATTGGAGCTGGGAATGGCCTCTGGTTTCCGACCCGCCTGCCGCTTCTCGAAGCACTCGTGACAGTGGGGTTGAGTGTCCACCGAGACGTAGAAGGTGCATCGGGGAGTGGCGCAGCGGATCTCGATGAGAGAGAGCTGGGACACTGAGAAGGGAGGGGGACGCTGGGATTGGGGGGCCCATGATGACTCCTTATCCTCTTGCCAGCGCTTATATTCATGGTTTACCAGTTGTAAGTAGTCCTCCATCAGGTTCATATCCTCAGGTAGGTTGCCTTCATCAAGTCTGAAGGATTCAAGATTCAAGTCAAGTCACCTTTATTTATATAGCGCTTTTTACAATACAGTTATGTTAAGTTCGTTTCTAGAAGAAAATAGCGTCATAGTCCAACTTTAGTAAGGTCACTTTTTGTTGTTGTAAAAAAGGTATTGATTTAGTTCATTCTCTGGAGAAAACCGCTATACAAAAAGGTACACGACAAAGCGCCATAACCTTTTAGGGTTACACTGAGGAACATCCAGACTTCAACAAAGAGTGTATTTAGCTCATACCTGGCCGCAGTGATAATCTGTGTGGGATCGTAGCCCAGGCCAATGACAGGGATCTCTATCAGCATTAGGTAGTCTTTTAGTAACTTCTCCTTCTGTTGCTGCTCCTTTTCTGTCAGGAAGTGCAACCGCAGCTCCTCAAACCCTCCCCGTCCCGGGTTTATCAACGGCACCGCACGGATCTCTGAATGGGCCAGAAACAGCAAATATTCAAATACACTGGGCCGACTAAGAGCAACTGTTGGTCAAAAATTACCGTCAATGAGTTAGTTTTAGTTTGATAATGTTTTTTATGTAATATTTTGTATTTTTAGGGGATTTTTGTTATACTAAATTATATTTACGCTGTATTTATAATCCATTTATACACTTTTTGAGCATTTTGACCTGAAAATTAAATTTCCAACTTAAACTGTCGTAAATCTTGAATGCTTTGGAGCACAGACTTAAGTTTGATCACTTTTTGGCAGATTATTGCTGAAGTGAAAAAGGTTTAAAAAACTAAACTTAAAAAAACGAACAGAATTTTATGTGTATTGTTATGAAAACTGCATAAAAATACTATTTTCAATTTTTATATGAAATATATATTTTCAAAATTACACTTTACTCTAAAACTGCAAGAAAATCAAAGCCATTAATTTAAACAAGTTGTGTTCCAAATTTGAGCTTGATATCTCAAAAAATGAGCTTTTAGTGATATTTATTTGGCTGCAGTACCAAATGTTTCCACTAGATAAAATTCGTCTCCCATTCATTTAAAATGTGCTCATTTTTGACTGCGAGGAGCACAAGTGTGACTATTTTTTTACAGGACCATTTAACCTTTTCGAATCATGTCCATGATTTTTTTATGTGTTAGCAAGTGCCAAAACCGTTACCAAATTTCGTACCATTCCGATGAAGTAAAAAATTTGAGAAAAACAAACAAAACGTAAACTTTTTCAGGCGACAAGAGTAGTGCAATGTCTAGTGACGTACCTGGGCCACTATCTTTGATTGTGATCAGGGGTGCAAAGTGCTGGGAGTCATATCCGAGAACTATGGGATATTTGTAGCATTCTCCTGGAGGCCAGTGCAAAGGCAGGTATATGCCCCCCACATTAAGAGGTGAAAAGGAGGAACCAGATTTCATACTTCTAAGTACTTGGTCTGTTGAGAAAAAATAAATAAAATAAGTCATATATTATGGTCATGTTGATGCACTTGTGTTTGTGCAATTCTACTAAAATGCTCCTGTATTACAGATACATACCTGCAATAACAATAATTGGCCTCCGTAGAATATTTGTAAGCACAAATATGTGAATATCCTCTAAAGAGTCGAACTGCAGGCCATTACTGCTGGACATTGGAGAAGCCATTTCTACAATCTTAACCCATTCCTCCTCCCAGTTCTGAGAAACAAAACAAATTGCAAATATCCATGAGTTACAATCCAAAGGACAATATTATGATTTTTTTTGCCTGGCTGTTTTGGATATTTTTGCATGTTGGATGTGAAGGTGGAAGTGCTTACCAAAGTGCTGTATCTCAGGCCGGTCTGGGTGAACTCCTGCGAGTGCAGAAGCTCTGTTTGAAAGCGTGTCCTAAAGTTACTAGTGTCTGTTTCCTTCAGTACTGCGTAAAGAGCCTTTCTGAGCACCAGGTCTGTGTCCTGAACCCCTAGAAGATACTGAGAGGCTGCGTGAAGAAGGCAGTTCCCATCACCTAAACCAAACCACACAAACACAGATTATATCTCTGGACAGTCACAATTTTGCATTTAAAATAGCCGTCCAAACACAGCCCTGATGTCTATGCTAAAACAAGGCAAAATTGGGCTCTCTCAGTGAAAATTTACTAAAAAATGGTCTAAACCATAACCCAAGAATAGACTAGTCAACAATTAGATAACAGAGAAATTAACAGAGTGACGAAATGAAACCAAACACCTTGTAATCACGGTTTACTTTCCTTACATGATGGAATATCATACTTGCATCTTATTTTGGCAAAAACGACATGTAACCAAAAATTCAAGGTCATTTTGGCTAGAAATGGGTTCCTCATAGTCGGACTATATTGGGTTTACAGTTAACCGAGACGGTGGAATGACGTCTATTGTTTGCTGGGAAGGGCTTGGGATGGTGCATGTTCTTGCGGAGCCATCAGGACATTATTATCCTGAGGCTCCGGAGGAATTAATCACAAATCGGCACTCAGTTTCTGTAAACATGGCAGCATGCAGGTCTGCTTTTATACAGGCCAACCAAACATTATTCAGACACCAGATTTACTAGTGGGTGCAGGACACTATAGTTCATTTATGTAAGTGAGGAGAGCAAAATACAGTAAACTGTGACATATTATACCCAAAAATTCTTCATACAGTGACTATCAGTAAAACTTCGGGACCAAAGATTATTCAGAGACTTTGAACTGATCATGTTTTGCTGAAGTATTTTTTCTTAAATTGCGAATGCACCTTTTTACACACAGACTGAACGACATGAAGCATTGCTTGGTAATTGAGCTAAACTAGTATTATCTAATTGTGTAGTTAAATTTAACATCTGACAGATATTCAACATAATTCATGTGTGAGAGCCTAACAGAAGGACGGACAAAACCAGTGAAATATCAACTGATTTAATAACTCTGAGTTCTTGTCATATTTTATTACCATTTTCTAAAGTATAGCGAATAAACTGTGATAATGTGAGAAATTTTAAAGGTGTCTGAATAAATGTTGGTTTGACTGTATACTAGGTGTATACTACACCTTCCACATACATAATCACGTTTGCAGACAGGCTTTACTTATGAAAAAAAAACCCCAGGTCATAAAAGTTCGTAAAGGAGGCATTCATGCATTCACAAAACTTGCAGTTCCTGTTTGGACTTTCGCAATCATCAAGACTGTCATAACATCGAGAGCCTTAGCAACCGATTGGCATGCATTACATAGCTACAAAAAAAAATGAAAAATACATACACAATCTTTGCTTTGTTGTTGCATACACTGACAGCAATATCTTTTACACCTAAAGGTTAGTTCAGCTGGATTTGTCAAGACGCGAGATTACGGATGAGATAAAAGCAATTCAGGGGATTTCCACAAGAGTTGTTTAAAGATATCAGTTTCATCCGAACCCTGTGCATTTAAAAAACAGAACATGTGACCATATCTCTGCAAAAGCAATTAAATCAACTCTTCACAAAACCCAACATGTCGGGCAACTTTTTGCAGTCACAAAACTCTTTATACTTCTACTTTTGTAAATGAGTAACTTTGCTTTAACCTAACCAGTAACTTGAACACTAAAAAAAACAAGCATGCTCTACATAACTGTGTACATGGCCTAGATTGTGTGTTCTTTCTGATGTTGTGCAACATGTGTGCATTCGTTCGCATTTGCATGTGCGCGCGAGCTTGTGTGAAACGACTGTGAGGAATTTCCCTAGTATGTGATTCTCTGATTAAGCGCCGTAAGGACTTCACTTCAACTTTTTCTTTCCCTTGACTCCTCTTGACACCAGAGCCATGATATAAAGCATCTGGACTTTCCAGAGAGGAGGGCCGCTGTCGTACAGGAATGCCTGTGCCGTGACCGTGGCGTCTCTAGGGCCGATAAGGGAAGTCTGAACATATGATCTAGTTCCTGTTCTTTTAACTTGTGCTATTGTCCAAAGCCATGGTTTGTGTCTATACCTGCTATCAGCACAAAAGACCAAACGCTCCTAAGTAGAGGGAGGTTTCAACTGGTCCATGGTTTATATGGAAACTATTTGTACAGTGCATAATATACTGTGTTTTCTTTTTGTTACACAAGACTTTCAACTCTAGGTACGGAAAACAACAATTTCTACATCACCTCTAAATCATTCTCTCATTAACATAAAGAAATGGATCTGAATTTATAATATTACAACATTAAAAAATAAACTCCAGCTATCTAAAAATAGTACAGCTAACTTAACAACAACTAACTTTTTCCAGAAGCACTTTTCAAAATAACTAGTTTTTCCAGTAACAAATTGTAAAGGCACCCAGTGGTGAAAATTATATGTCTATGCGGTGTTTTTAATATGCTTTAAGACAAAGCATGTGTAAATTCATAAGTCGACAGCATTGCTGAGTATTTTCTGCTTAAAACTGCAGTGAAACAAAGACAGTCTCAAAAACACGCTTTGAAATCGCTGGTGTTTCTGACGTCACAAACTACCTTTAACCAATCAGATCAACGTGTGATCGTCAACCAGTGGATCCGAGGAAAAACATTTAAAAGGCCTGTGTCATTTACCTGACCAAAGATGAGTTTTAAGGGATACAATTATTGACTACATTGGGACTTTAACAAGTTGAGGTTTTATGTCACATTGCTTGAGAATGCAGATTTACAGCAGATCGAGCTCAATGTCCTCTTTTATTTTATTTATATTTTTATTTGACAGGGACAATGGACAGTACTGTCCCAGAATTAGCTAGTGCTAAATTTCATCTGCAGTCCCTGAAAAGTAGTTTTTTAAAGTTTTTTTTTGATGTTTCTGCTAATCACCGTTTTGGTTAAATTGTATTCTGTTTGATTCATGAGTTACATATATAAAGATATTCCCTCCTCAAATTTCATAGTTAGCTACTTTTTGCTAATATTTTTCAGTGTAGCTTACCATTTTTTTCAGCTTGACTGTATTTATACGCTTTACTGTAAATTATGTGAAACTTGTCACTTGGGAAGTTACAGTTTCAAAGCACAACCCCACAATGAAGAACAGAAAATGAACACACAAAACCTGGATACAAACAACATCTGCTATACAACCACATCCTTCTCAACACGTTCTGCAATAATGGTCACAGGAGAAAATATGATAATGTTGTCCAGTTTTACTGTCATACAATCAGATGCACATTAAGCAGAGTAATTAATGTACATAACTATTTAAACTAAAGCTTTGAAATTTTGCTCTTTTGAATCTTTGTCTTGTCAGCAGTCATTCATTATCAATATCAATTAATCCATTCGTTACACATGTTGAATAACTGCAATGGGGTTTAATAGTAAATAAATAAATACTATATATACTAAATATTATTGTACACACTAATGGTAATCAATACAATGTATTCCTGAAGCTCAAACAGTGCAGCAATGCTGCCAAGGTTATGATTCAATTCCCAAGGAATGCAAAAACTAATAATAATAATAATATTGCAATGTAAGTTGCTTTGGATAAATGCATAAATGTACAAAATACACCCTCAAACTTTAGACATATCCTCTGCTTTAATAGCACCAGACTATTGACCAAACTATTTGACTAAACTTGAAATCCTAAATACGCACTTTATAAATCAGTAAAATACAAACGCAGTCTAAAATCTAGTGTTCATGCAGGACCGAGGAAGCTGTTAAACTCACGCGGAAGGGCTTTTTGAAATATTCCTAACAAATCAGGACAGAAAATGAAGACAAACACAGATATTTGAAGGAAACATAAGCCAGGCACACCTAAAATGGCCATTTTGGCTGCATTGTGTATTACGTTATTAGCGGTGTTACATTTGAGCGTTACACTTATTCCAGTTCCTCTCCAGCCTTTTACGGGTTTCACCAGCGCAATCCGTTTGAGACAACATGTTCCAGTCTAGCGATTTCATAATCCCGTTTCATTCTGAGGAAAAATATGTGCTTTCCAGAATTACTGTTTTTTTTTTTTTTTATGCAAGAAATTTACCAGAACAAATAAACGAGAAGCTACCAGGAACTAGACACGGCAAAATGACATCTACCATCACAACTGCATAAAATAATGAAACCAACAAACAAACAGCACTAGGTTGTGGACTATTTCAGATAAATGGTAATGAAGGTAATGAGTAAATGAGATGCGTGTAGTCTCTGTTTACCTAATTTCAGTTACTGTAAATAGTGACTGTACAATGGAGCAACAATGGCAAGTACAGAGAAGTTTCCCTCGCAGCATTACTCATAAGAGAAGAGCAGAGCGACCTGACCCTGAGCCAGCGACACACACACAGTCACACACACACACACACACACACACCACACACACACACACACACACACACACACACACACACACACACACAACACACACACCACACACACGCGCTGGAGCCCACGGCACGGCCCCTCAAAGCTAACTCAGGGGAAAAACATCCGTGTGACAGACACTGCAGGATTTTCCCGTCTGCTTTTTTTAAGTGGTCTAACGATATAGCTTTTTTAAAGATATCTTTAGATGATTTAATTCTGATAACAGCACTTGAGGTGCATATAAAATCACTGTGATACATTTAATCGTTTTTACACTATATGAGAAGTTATATAAGTTATACACTTTATTTTAAGGTGTCTTTGTTACACTGTAATTATACGTTCAAGTAATATTAACTAACTACTTGTACTTACTATATTTAGGACTAGGGTTTGGTTTAGGGATAGTTGCATGTAATTATGCATAATTTATAGTTATTACTACAATAACTGCATAACATTATGTAACAATGACTCTATAAAGTGAAGCGTTTTGTTAACTGACCAAGAAGATATGATTATCCGCCAAAAAAATGGGAAAATAGTGATAAATTATTTGGCCTGGCCGATATATATCAGCTTATTACCAGTTATAACATACATATTATGAAGCATAATTTGATTACTTTTCCCTTGAAAAAGTAAAGTAAGGAATTACTCTAATTAATTCCTAGAATATAGACTATACTAGACTATAGAACAATTTTATATAAAACAGTAGTGGATTTAACATCAACATTTAATATCTAAAGTTAAAATATATGTTTTTAATGTAACCTTATCCCTTTAAATACTGTGATTCAAGAATAAATTGTGCAATTTTATATTATTTATTTGCAAGAGCTGAAGCAGTTTCATTGTATTGTTGATAGGTTGATTTGGGATTTAGAAAATAATTATTGATAAGTAGGTAATGCACTACTTTTTAGTATAGTACCTAAAGATTGTAATTGGTAGCTAATAATTAATTACAGTAATTATTCATTACTGTAATGTAATTAATTACATTCATTTTTTAGAGTAACATACCCAACACTGAAATTTCCCAAGAAGAAGTGAATGATAGAGCCTTTCCATAGATAGAGTATAAGACCATTGATGTATAATTAACTAAACCGATTCAAATGGTTTAAAAGTAACTTTAATGTCGCCGTTTCACGACTTGCGCTCAAGCTGATAAAATCACAGCATAGTTACCGTTGGTTCTCAGCGGCACCAGCTTCTTGACCTCACGGCACCAGTTCAACCTCTTCTCCTGCTCCAGCGAGCTCTGCATGGCCCTGTCCAAGATGGCCGCCTGGATGACCTCGCGGAAGGCCTGCGGGAACTGGCTCATGCGGATCATCTCCAGGGTGTAGCGATGCATGCTGCGCAGGTGATGGATCAGGCCGCTGCTGGACGAAGGCTTGACCACGTCATTGGGAACCCGCTCTCTGATTTTCACGGCCTTCAGGAGGTTACTCACGAACAGGAACTTGGGCAGGAAGTTCTGGCCCTGAGACATGGTGATCTGGAGTGAGGGACCAATCTATCACTGCGAAAGAAGACATGAAACAACAACACCATTGTCAGGAGCGCTCAACCCACGACCATGTGCAGCAGACAAGAATTTCCCCTCATTTCCCTCCACCCTAAAGGTGAAGAACTGAAAGACTGATGGTGGCCCCTGAAAGCTAATGGTGTATTCCAGTCTCATGGTAAAGGGCTCTTGAGGTCAGATCAGATGAGTGAAAGGCGAAGATATTTATAAGTCCGCCCCCACAATCAATTTTCCAAAACTATCAGAACTGGCGATCAGGTTCAGACAAAAATGCCATTGACTGCAAGGGCACCATTTGTTTGTCTCGGCTCTTTAGGGACAACTTATTCAGACAGTTCCCTTATATATCCGCGAGGAAAGCGACATCCACAGTTTTATTAAACACAAAGCACAACGGGGACAATAGAGACCGACGCGAATATATTAGGCTGCTATATCATCAGTAGCTGACGCTCGAATTACGTAATTGCCTTGACAGAAGCCGTTAGACAATGGAACACTGTAACACTCGAACGGAAGCTATATGTCCCCATGGCAACAATAGAACGTTTTCTCCGTTAAACGTTCTTAATCGCTGATAAGTGACGTCTTCGCAAACAATGGCTGTCAAAATCCGTGGTGTTCAAGACTGTATCCGTCCGTACAAGACAGACTGGCGTTAGAGCTTCAGACAATATGGGAGAAATCAAGCTCGCTCGCTTTAGGAACGAGTCTAAACGCGACATTAGAGAGGCGAGGGAACGGGCAGCGACGAATCGGACAACTCTTACCTGTTCAATATGTCGGTATCCACCGACAAAGCCCATAAGATGCTCTGGCTCTGCTGCTACTTCTCTCAGTCCACTTTAATAGTCCATGGCGCTTTAAGAGATCCACTGGATTTTACTGCTCGCTTGATACGCGTCCAAAACACGATAAAGTATATGCTCTAGTTCAGACAGCCCGATCGATACCAGTACATAAAAGCCAGTAGGGGATTTCCATAAGGTACTTTCCACTTTCACAACCCATTATAAGCGTTTTCTCTTCGTGTTCTCCGCTAGGGGGAGTCAGTGCGCGAGTGACGCCGAACGCTTACGTTACGGGGAGTCGGTGACGTAAAGCTCGACGTTTTGATTCGCCACACCCATAGCTGGCAGTTATGTGTGTGAGATATGGAAACATAACAACACTGGAAGTCCCAGCCTGTGCATTTTACACGGCGTATGCTCTAGTTCCATTTAATGTAAAGAACGAATGTGCATTACAAGAAAGGAATTTTTAGTCATATGAATCTTTACAAGTGTCATTCTGCGTGAATTTGTCATTTGAATGTGACTTCAATTCAAAAGTAATTCAATCAAACAAGGGTTACACTATTTTAAGGTGTCATTGTTACAGTGTAATATTTAAGTACTAAGTCATATTAAGCAAAGTTGCTATATAAATATTGCTATGTGTAGGATTAAAATTTGAGGGTTAGTAGCATGTAATTATGCATAATGTAGCCTACTGTTATTATGGTAAGTACATGTAACAAAGGACACAGCAAAATACAGTGTTACCCAAACAAGTATAATGTTTTTATAATGTTTATGTGCCATCCACATTTTGTCATGACTTCAGAAAGGTATTTGACAGTAACAGCCCATAGGGAACGGTTTCAGAAATAATGCTCTCTCAAAGTTATGATCAACGTTCTTCTATAATGTTACTAGAATGTTTCTAGTTCTAATATTTAATAATGTTCTCAAAACGTTAGCACATAAACTTAATATTATTGGCAACACTTTACAATAAGGTTAATTAGTTAACTTTAGTTAACGTGAACATTTATTCATTTTAGTTCATATTAATTTCAACATTTACTAAACGTTATTCAAATCAAAAGTTGTATTTGTTATCATTAGTTAATGCACTGTGAACTAACATGAAACATTGAACCGCTGTATTTTGTATTAACAAACTAACAAATATTAATAAATACTGTAACAAATGTATTGCTCATTGTTAGTTCATGTTAGTTCATAATTAACTAATGTTAACTAATGAACCTTATTTTAAAGTCTTGCATTTTTTTCTTAAATGTTTTAGAACGTTCCTTTTTAAATGTTACTTGTTTCAGTATCTTCAGTGAACATTCTAAAGCAACATTCCAATGATGTTTGAAGAATGATAAACTGGAATTTTTCTTAACCTTTGCATAAAAATAACTATACGTTTTGCAAATTCCTAGAACATTCAGAAGTAATGGTTTCATAACTTAATGGAAACGTATAAGTGAAACGTTTTTAGAGCATTTTTCTGTAGCTGGGAAGATTTTAGACAGTTTATTTCAATATTACAAAGTGCAAGGCTGTGAAACTGGTGCTCCTTAAAGAGAATTTAATGCAGCTATTATACAAATATTCACATTTCAATTGTTTACTCTAAAATCTTGAGGGTTAATATAGGGTCCCCTTTTACAAACTTGAACTTGTTCTTGAAAAGTTTGTTTATTAGTAGATTACCATGTATATATGATGAATACAGACTGCTAGCTTATATTCTGTATTTAAAAAAACAACAACAAAAATTCACACTTTATGATTGACACAAATCCATTTTGCAGAATGACGAGGCAGAATCTGCTAGATTAATATAGTGCATGATGATGATGATGATGATGTGGGTGTAAAGATTAGAGTGCATGTCATTCAAGAGAACTTGAGCTGAAGTTCCCATCATAAATAGTGGAATAAAGAGTGACTGACATTTCATTTCTTGCCATTCATTCTTTATATTCAATACATTCAAAATGTCTTGGTAACACTGACTAACATTACTAACTTGTAATTAATAACATGAACAAACATCTTTACATTATGATAAACTTGTGCTGACCTACTTTCTCAATACTTTAAATCCTTTGACATTCTTTACTTTATATTTCTTTATTGTACTTTATATTGAGTATACATTTTTTACTCAATACTTTAAATCCCTGAGTTCATTGTGCCACACTCTAAAAAATGCAGGGTTGTTTTAACCCAATTTTGGGTCAAATATGGACAAACTCAAACATTGGGTAAAAAAATGTAATTTTAAAATGTAACCCAATGGCTGGGTTTGTCCATGTTTGACCCAAAATTGGGTTAAAACAACCCAGCATTGTTTAGAGTGCACTGTTTGACAGAGATACTGTAGATTTATATTTCTTAAGGCTATACTACACAAATCAACTATAAGAGATTTCAGCCATAAATAAAAGAACATGAACATATTAAACTAAGTAGAAATACATGTTTAAAGACCCCGCAGTGCCTCAAAACCCGGCTTTAGTTCTTTTAAAGTTACCATGAAATCTGAATCAACATGTCTTATTATTTCCTAGAATATTGCAGTATTTATTATAAATTATGTATACATGTAAATGATTATTTTTTAAACATCCTCTCACTAACATAACTAACACAATTGCAGTAACAGCGAACGATCCAGTTCCTGATGGTTTTCCTCACTCGAGAAGCTGTTTCACATGCGTCACAATAGAGAAGAAAATCGGTCAGGGATTCTGGTTCATGCCGACTTTAAAGGGAACTAAATGTGTGAAGTGCACATGAGAAATATACAGAAATCCCTCCAAAGGAAACTGAAGAATAACGGTTATTGCATTAGTTTACTTCCATTCATTTGCATGGACACCATATGATGCATGTATGGGAAAAGCATTGAAAGATAATGTTGAGAAATTACTGTAGATAACAACTGGGGCTTTTAAACATGAATGACTAAATAACTGTTTGATTTTTGATGTTGAGATCTTCTAATCTATATTTTGATTTATTAATATCTATTACATTTTTGCTATTTTGATGCTAACAATCTGAGTCACTAAATTGCAACTACATGTCAACTTATACTAATTCTAACAGTCTAATACTTTAATGAGAGTTAGTCGAGGTGAATCATTACTTATAGTCTACAGATTAGCATTATATCATAAAACATATTGTTATTGTTTCAAAGATCCCCTTTAACACATTCTGTTAATCTGACTTCACCTTACACAGAGGTGGGTTCATACTAGTTTTTAATGATGTAAATGTCGAGGGATTTTTTTTGTTGAAATTAATAATTTTCCATCTGTGCCCTTCAAGCTTTCCCTCGATGAAACGTCATCATCATCCCGTCACTGAAAGTTTCCCAGTAGGAAGAGAGCACCTTCATTCACAAGGAACAATTCAGCTTCACCCAGCCAAAAATAGATTATATGTACAAATCCCTTTTTTATGAACAATATTTCATTTTCAGAATTGAAATTCACGTACAGTATTTATCGTGTCTAAATTAAGGGTACACTTTACAATAAGGTTCATCAGTTAACATTGTTTAATGTATTAACTAACATGAACTAACAATGAGCTATACTTTTCTTTACAGTATTTATTAATCTTTGTTAATATTAGTTGATAAAAATACAGCTGTTCATTGTTTGTTCATGTTCACAGTGCATTAACTAATGTTAACAAATACAACCTTTGATTTCAATAATGTATTAGTAAATGTTATAATTAATATTAACTAAGATTAATAAATGCTGTAGAAGTATTGTTCAGGTGATGTTCATATAATTAGAATATCTTCAAAAAGTTGCAGTAATTCCATTCAAAAAGTGAAACTTGGATATTATATTTATTCATTACACACATACTGATATTTCAAATGTTTATTTTGAAATTTAATTGTGATGATTAAAACTGACAACTAATGAAAATCCCAAATTCAGTATGAATAAATCAACTTTTTGATGATATTTAATTATATGACCAGCACTAGTTCATGTTAACTAATGAAACCTTATTGTAAAGTGTTACTTAAAGCTACACTGTGTAACTTTTTTAGTTTATTCTTAGCTAAAAACACTTAGTTCTTTCAAAAATATATGTGCTCATTAATGTATATTTACTTCTTTCAAGTAATAAAGTATTCTCGTGAGTGTATAATATGCCATTGAAAATACATACGGGTAAGGGGTTCTAATGTCGGTCGCCATGTTGTCCCTCCATCTTGAAAGTACATTAGCCAAAGAGGGACAATTCAAGCTTTGCCTTTCGCGTTTTAACACTCGATGGCACCGTGTCGAATGTGGACGAGGTCGAACTGGAAGCCATGTTAATCTTGGACTACATTGGCCACCGTAGGAGTTAAACCGAAATCAGAATTGAGAGGAACAGAAACTAATATTCACTGGATGGTCATATACCTTTTCACCGCTAGATGGGGTAAAAATCACACAGTGTAGCTTTAATTAATAAAAAATCAGAAATTCTTGTTTAATTCTTTGTTTATTGCGAAGACTCAAGACCATCACTCAAAGACAGTAAGTTGTTTAAAAACATTTTATTTTGATTTGTTTATGACACGGTTTATTTTCAAAAGCCAATTATTTGAACAAATATCATATTTTTCCTTTATGCATTCCTATAACATTGTCAGGAAAACATGTATCCATTAAAAAATCATAAAAAGAAACAAAAAGGCTTTGAAAATATTAATTAGGATGTTTCCATGTATTCAAGGTATAATTGTTGACTTTATGATTCCAAGTCTTGACATTATATCTTAGATATTTGTTTTCTAAATATAAAAAAAATCAAGTTTTAATCTTTATTTTTCATAAATCTTCGTCATCTTGGACATTATTTGTCATTAATTCTGAAACGAAAGCTCAGAATTACTGTATTCCTGCATGACACTGTAAGGCAGCAATTCTCATCAATATGAATCATTTTGAATATTGTAAAACTATGTTCATGTTGTCTCAGTTCACTTGACCAGCACAGATTGCCTCAAAGCATTAATACGACACACAGAAGTTTGCGGTGGTCTCTTCCTGACCCAGTAATTTTTACTAATCTTTAATCTAATCAGAACTAAGATTGTCTGTCGACGGAAACTCCCACAAGTTTTTTTTTTACTGCTGCAGAAAATACACAAGACTTCAAGAACACACAGTGGATCTATTTACTAGTTTTTCCTGCTTAAATAATCAATTCTGGTTTAAAACTACAGTTTTGTGCTGTTGCGAGTTCTTGCACTTCTGATCAAATGTTGGGACCCCTCAGAAGCACAAAATCTCCAGGACCCAATGATACATCACTTCATTGATTCATGAACTGGGACTATGTGAAGCCATTTTGTAACATCCAGCCAAGTTCAGTATGCTTTAACAAACGCATGGAAGTATTAGCCGTTCTTCGTTCATATGAAGGTTATTGTGGGAGTTAGATAACAAGATAACACACTTTCATGATCTCACATACTTCAATATAAGGTGCGTATTACAGATATTTGAGTTTGGAAAGATCAGGACATCTCAGGCGCCATCTAGAGGCTGTTTCACTTCCCTACACACCAATCCACTCATGTTTTTAACCCCAAAATATGAGACGTTAAAGCACGGCAAAGGGTAGAAATTCTAAGCCCCTTATCTTTTATTAAAAAGGAAGGTACAAAGCAACCTGACGTCTAATCCACAACGGGTAAATACGGCTCGCTGTCTTCCGGTGTGAAGGTGTACATACACAACGTAGACATTTTCCGCCTAATACTAGAAAACAGTACAACATTATAACACGCATATTCTGTCAGCCCGGGGTTGTTTATTAGCCTAATGCACTGGCGTAGCCACGGGTGTGCCAGGGTGTGCCGGTGCCACCCACAGTGGCAGCTGGCACACCTAAAATAGATGCAGAATTATTTTTTAAAGTTTTAATAAAAACGTTTCCTAAACTTGGACTATTGTTGTTTACTTAAAATATTTGTACATTTAAAATGTATTTTAATTTTTAAATTATTATCGTTAAAAAAAAATATGTGCCGACATTCGGACTGCCAACCAATCCGCAAACAGCCGCTGACGGTTGTGCTGTTGAGGCTCGCGGCCTCGCGCAGCCTCATGAGGAGAAATGGAAACAAATGAGCGCAGATCACACAAAGAAACTTAATGAACTTAGAGCGGTTAAAAAATTAATGTGGAGTTTTTATATTTATAACATATGATATGATACAGTAAGCAACATCACTGTGACCAAGATTGCTGAATACCATCACGATTGAAAATATGACACTGATTTCATATGACAGTTTTATTAAGAAGTAATTAATATCAAGTCACTTACATTTTAGACACAATATTGAATGTTTTTGTTCTATTTGAGCAGCGAAAATAGTTCCAAACAAACATCCCAAGAACCACAGCGCAGCTCACCGGAACACCTAACTGCATTAATGAATGATTCAGCGCTTTGAACGAAACGATTGAGACAAACGATTCAGCCGTTTGAACGAATCATTTGAATAAACGTCTCAATAACTCACTTATTAAGACGGTCACCTGCTGCCCCCTACTGGTGGTTTAGTTTCGTGTTTAAACGTAGGCTATAATTCTTTCCAATATGTCATATTTGTATCTTCAAAAAATACTTAAATCAATCTCATAACATTAATTAATGCCGTTGTTATTTTTCTGTGTAAATTAATTAATTTGATTGGTAACTAATTTTGATTGGCATAGTGTCTTATTATTTCAATTGAATTTATTGATCAAATCTAAGAATTTAAAATGAAAGATGAAGCATACATTTAAACCAATTTCTGGATTTTTACTTGGACAAGAGAATGGCTGATTTACTTGTTCAAAGGACAAGCACATGTAAAGCCTTAATGTTGAGCCCTGAGTTATATGTTATACTGTAGGCCTAGTATTATGTTTGTGGCAAGCCAGTTTTACACATCAGCCCAGTCTATTCTGTAAAGTTAGTGATAAGCCGGGTCTGAGTTTTTTTGCACATTAATTTGACAATAAATGTGGCACACCCAAATTTTCTTATGCACACCCAGAGACACTTTTCTGGCGACGCTAGTGGCCTAATGTAAGCTAGCAAACTAACGTAAGCCATGAAGTTTGAGATATATAGACTTACCTTCATATCCGTGGATATATGAAGAGGCATACATTTTAAAGCCATTCTCTCTAATTTGCTGGTAGGTGATTTGGAGGAGGTCTTACAAAGGCGATATACGTCCGTTATTGTAAGTTTCGGCAACTCTTGTAAACATCTCATCTCATAGTGTAGAATAGCGCCGGAAAAGACGAGGCCGCATTTCCGGTAAGGAGTTACGTGCAAGGAGCCCATTGCCTACACATAGGCCTATAGCATTATAATATAACAATAACATCTAATAAAGTATGCAGTGGCTTCATAAATTAATTAAAAACATAAAAAAAGAATCCTGATGCACATTCCTTGTTCTTCATTTTCTAATAACCTTAAAATGACTTGAACGCTCTGCCGTTTTAAACACGACTTCTCAACTAAATAGCCTACGAACTTCGACTTGAACGCACCAATACTTCTTTTTTTGTCAGACGTTCAAGTCCTTCTAGGAAGTTCGTATTTAGTTGTGAAGTCACGGAAATGTCCATTTTTCTGTCCTATAGCCTTTACAGAAATATTACATTAAAAAAAGGAAACACTTTAGAATTACAATTTCTTTACATTTTAAAATAAAACAATATGTTATTTGAACAATTACACCTTTTTTGAGCCATCAAGAGGCAATATTAAATTTTTTATTAATTCTATAAAATTCCAAGCACCACAGAAGTGCTCGTCCCCACAGTCATGTACAGAGGGAAAATGCTTTATTTTGAGGTCAATTACATGTTTTTACACCATTTAAAATACAATAATGTATATATAACTATCTAATATATTATGTAAATGACATAAAAAAACTAAATGCAGAATAAATATTGGGTAGTTGACAAATGGCCAAGAAAAAGTACTTTTTTTGGAAAACATAACTTTTTAAGAAAAAATACATATATTTATGGAGTATGAAAACTGCAGTTTCAGAAAATAGTAGTGGTCACTCATTTTGTCAATGACTTCACATCTTTTTTTCACGTTTTCACTCAACACTACTGTAAATGTGTCCTATGGTGTGACATTTAAAAAGTATTAAGAAATTATATTAAATAACATTTAAAAAAATACTTGAGAGAATTGTTCACATTATTAAAACATTTTTTTATGAAAGTGATATTTATTTTACATGAAAGTACAAATTAAAACCATTTTCACCATGAATAGATGAACTTGATAAACTTTTCCCTACGAATGTCATTAAAACTTTTTTGCAAACCTCACAAAACTGTTTGAAATTTTACCCATCTAAGAGGAGATATTATTGAAACTCCCCTAATGCCAAACTTGACTTTTAAAAAAAAAGATATTTTAAAATAAATATATTTTTCTGTTGTTTTATGTTTGTCACACCATAGGACAAAACGTCACACCAAAGGACAAAGATAGTCATTGCATAAAAAGAGTCAGAATATAAAGTGTGTATTGTAACACTTATAAAGGAGGACATTTGTTTTTATTTTTCAGCAATATAAACTGCAAAACACATCACACCAAAAGTAACTTTGATACTTATAGATCCATCAATAAGGAAACAGTAGCTGTGTTTCCATCCACACGTTTTTATCCGAATTAAGTGATATGGAATGAAAAATGCCTTATGGAAACAGTAAAATTCGATTGAATATCGACTCAAATGAAATGCGTTCGGTCTCATGGGATTTTATCTTGATGGATATACGGCTTATGCGATAAACGCTGATGGAAACGTTATTATGGTCGCGATCCATTTTGTCTAGTAAAACTTTGTTCGCAAATGTTGGTTTGAATGTTGTGCAATTCGGTGAGAAAATGAATGGAAACGCCTTAAAATGTCTCAAATCAATTTGATATTCCAATTTGATCGCAAAACAGCATGTGACGTCTTTACGCACAGGTTTTTATCCGCTTTAAAGCGATTGGATGGAAACACACTTTCACCAGCTTTATTTGCGTGAGGTTTTTTTTACCGAACTTCAGATAATTCGATTGACAAATGGATGGAAACTTGGCTTCTGACATGAAAATAAAATCCCTAAAAACATTGCATAAGTTTAGTTTGTCTCTTCCTTCCTAGTGCTTTAATGTCGAATGTATCCAGTTCCCAGAGAGCCTTCTTTTCATGATATCTGTTTGAAATAATGATAGAATATAGAATGGATCAACAGAGAAATTAATGTAATGTATACTCAATTATGAACTCATGACCTACTGTGTTTTCCCAACAAATGTTGTCAATTTCTTATAAAACACAATATAGATTATTATTCTGTAATAACAAGCTTATTATGTAACTATTGTTGAACCTGAACCTCACACAGGTCTCTTCTGATACTGAACAATAAGTAGTCGTTTAGTCACTCATCAAGATCCCTGAATTATTTTAAGATGTATATGATGTATATGGCAACATTTCAGTTTGATTTACTTTCTCCGTCGTTCTCTTAGGATCGCCTCCTTTCTCTGTGGATCCTTTTTAATTCGCTCCCTATACTGTCTGGTCCTCTCTTTTTCACACATCTCTCCCTCAGTTCTGTCTGTTCTAAAACAAGTTAAGTAGCATTATAAAGTAGTAGCACTGTATTTATGTACTTTATATTTGTTTATAGTTGTTACATTATACATTATAGTTGTTTTAGTAACACTTCAGAACATTTTATGTAATGTCCAAAAAATGGCAATAAACCTTAAAATGTAAGTCATTATTAAATTTAAAATCATCAAAACTGGTCAAAATTAATGAAAAGTATGTTAACAAACTTTATCTATTTGTTTTAATAGCTTCTTAAGGAGGTCTTGTCCTATTGTGTGACATCTGTGTCCCATGGTGTGACAGGCCAAAGCGTCACACCAAAGGACATTTCCTGTCACACCAAAGGACATTTGAGCTTTTGTGGCATGTTAATAAGCATGCTAATGCTAGCTTAACTGTCATTAGCAATTGGCATGATACGTTTGCATAATATTACATAGTCCTGCTGTTAAAAATACAAATTTGAATTAAAAAAAATAATTTAGGGGTGTCACACCAAAGGACAAAAAAACTCAACAACTTCAGTGGTCTGAAAACATAGTTAAATATTTGAACAATTCTGAGAGAAATACTTACTATGTGCACTGATCATGGGCTTCATAGGGGTCTTCAGTCACATGACCTTGAATGGGGTCTTTCAACTAAATTTAGTTGGCCATGATATTGCCCAACATAATATCAGGTTTTTGCGTAACACCAAAGGACATTTTTTTCTGTGACAAACTTTATGAAATTCCCATACTTTTAGAAAAGTATGTATAGGAAAAGTGATGGCCACTTAGTGAAATAGACCCTTGCACAAACATGCCAGGAGTGTTCATTAAGATTTGTAAACATTATTTTCTTTATTTATAAAAGTTAATATTTATGAAATAGTGTTGTCCCCCGTCACACCATAGGACAATTTTGAGATTTAGCTCAAAGTTGTAAAAAAATAAAAAATAAATCTGGTATTAAAATAACAAATTTATGTAAAACAGGAAAATGTTTAACCTTTTACATTATTCTAAATTATGAAAATGTGAAATAAATTATTTTTAATCTTCTGTGACGGTGAAAAAGCCACGTCACGTCAACTACCCTATTATAAAATTTATAATGAAAATAGTAGGGCTGTCAAACGATTAATCGCGATTAATCGCATCCAAAATAAAAGTTTGTGTTTACATAATACATGTGTGTGTACTGTGTATAATTATTTTGTATATATAAATACACACACATGCATGTATATATTTAAGAAAAATGTGTTATTAATTATATAAAATATTTAGATTTTTATATAATATTAATTATGTATAAATATATATAAAATATATACATGCAAATATTTCTTAAATATATACATGCATGTGTGTGTATTTATATATACAAAATAATTATACACACTACACACACATATATTATGTAAACACAAACTTTTATTTTGGATGCGATTAATCGCGATTAATCGTTTGACAGCCCTAGAAAATAGTGGTCCGCTGGAGTTGTGTCACTGGTGTTACCATTAAACAAAAATCTCTTATTTTGAAATAAAAATCACACTGATGACATCACTTGACTTCCTTCTTCCAGTTTCCTGAATATCTATGAAGGAAGGCCCATAATAAATCCTCTGTCTCTTTTCAGTTATCAGAAATATTCTCATGTGTCTCATGATTTCATATAAAGCTTTTAGTTGAAGTCACTAGTATGACCCACTAGTATGATTGTTATGTAATTGAAAAAAAAAAAACGAGACTACAAATGGATTAAACTATTTAATTTAGTTAGTATACCATGATTGACAACATGTGGTTTGATACCTTGCAGCAGCCATTTTGTAAAATGTATTTTTCATGAAAATTGTCACTGGTGTTACTGTCACTGGTGTCACCTTTCTTATGGGTAACACCAGTGACTCCTATTTATAGATAAACTTTATTCAAAGATATTCATTTAGATTATATGCCAAATGTAACAATTTAGTCTCATCTACTTAGTTGAAGAATAATGATATTTGGTCTTTTGCATGTCATTGGTGATTCATTGTTTCATTGGTGTTACTGTCTTTTTTTTCTGTCACATTAAATACAATGCCACATGTGACATAATAATATTTTTACATCCATTTAATTTTGCTACACTTAAAAGTTAAGATTTAAAGGATTTAAAATTGCATCATTACTTGATTTTAACTGGTTTTCAAATATTTTCATTGTTATAGCAAATACAAGTTTGCGCAAACTAACTAACCTCATTCAAGCACACTTTTAACAAACCAGATTCAAACAAATAAAACCTTATTTGTTGCATTATTATTATTTTTTGGTAACTCTGACTACATGTGCTGAAAAAAATAGAAATAATATTTCATAAAACATTTAATATTGCCAAAGAAGTAAGGTAACAGCAGTGACAAAAAAATGGTACATGCGGTCTTTAAAGGCACACTATGCAGCAATTGTGTTTTTGTCAAACAGCGACCCCTAGAGTCGCTGTGGAATACTTGCACTGTCGTAAATAGCCGTACACCCGCGGCTATAGAACATGCTTAAGAAGCGTCGGGCATGAAACAGACACAGATAGACTCCGAACGAAGATATTGACCAGGTAATGTTTCACGATTTCATACAAATATTAGGCTACTGCATAGTTTACTGAACTACTGATGATGGTAATAGGATAATAATAACTATATGTCAAGTGTTAGACTACTTTATAATAATAAAGTACTCTACTGCGTTTGCTGGCTTATAACGTTTTTCACGATTGCTGCTAAATCACAAGTAAATAGCCTATAGTCTAGGCCTACTGTATAATTTCATTTGTGTTTTTTGATTGTAATGTAAACATTACAAAATGCCAGATGACATCAATAAAGTACGTCGCATTATTTCATAACATTGGCCGTTATGATGTCATTAGACACGATTATTGCAATTTATCATAATACTTTGCAAATTGTGCTCGTTTACACTATTTACAACCTCTAGCTTATGTATGTCCTGATAATTATGTGAGATATTGACAACTGTCTTCATGATAATCGCAAACATGGATGAATGAACAGCATCGTAAAAAAATAACATACTACAAGCAAGCGCAACATAATACAACATAGAACACAAACAAGTTTACAAATAAGAGATTTACTTACTAGTTCATCAACAAGATCGCCAGGTCAGCATCACTGCATCACTCGCTTGACACGGGGCTGGACTCGCTTGACTCGGGGCTGGACTCGCTTGACACGGGGCTGGACTCGCTTGACACGGGGCTGGACTCGCTTGACACGGGCTGGACTCGCTTGACACGGGGCTGGACTCGCTTGACACGGGCTGGACTCGCTTGACACGGGGCTGGACTCGCTTGACACGGGGTTGGACTCGCTTGACACGGGGCTGGACTCGCTTGACACGGGGCTGGACTCGCTTGACACGGGGTTTGACTCGCTTGACACGGGCTGGACTCGCTTGACACGGGCTGGACTCGCTTGACACGGGGCTCGACTCGCTTGACACGGGGCTGGACTCGCTTGACACGGTGCTGGACTCGCTTGACACGGGGCTGGACTCGCTTGACACGGGCTGGACTCGCTTGACACGGGGCTGGACTCGCTTGACACGGGCTGGACTCGCTTGACACGGGGCTGGACTCGCTTGACACGGGGCTCGACTCGCTTGACACGGTGCTGGACTCGCTTGACACAGGGCTGGACTCGCTTGACACGGGCTGGACTCGCTTGACACGGGGCTGGACTCGCTTGACACGGGCTGGACTCGCTTGACACGGGGCTGGACTCGCTTGACACGGGGCTGGACTCGCTTGACACGGGGCTGGACTCGCTTGACACGGGGCTCGACTCGCTTGACACGGGGCTGGACTCGCTTGACACGGGGCTGGACTCTCTTGACACGGGCTGGACTCGCTTGACACGGGGCTGGACTCGCTTGACACGGGGCTGGACTCGCTTGACACGGTGCTGGACTCGCTTGACACGGGCTGGACTCGCTTGACACGGTGCTGGACTCGCTTGACACGGTGCTGGACTCGCTTGACACGGGCTGGACTCGCTTGACACGGGGCTGGACTCGCTTGACACGGGCTGGACTCGCTTGACACGGGGCTGGACTCGCTTGACACGGGCTGGACTCGCTTGACACGGGGCTGGACTCGCTTGACACGGGGCTGGACTCGCTTGACACGGGGCTGGACTCGCTTGACACGGTGCTGGACTCGCTTGACACGGGGCTGGACTCGCTTGACACGGGGCTTGACTCGCTTGACACGGGGCTGGACTCGCTTGACACGGGGCTGGACTCGCTTGACACGGTGCTGGACTCGCTTGACAACGGTGCTGGACTCGCTTGACACGGGCAGGACTCGCTTGACACGGGGCTCGACTCGCTTGACACGGGGCTGGACTCGCTTGACACGGGGCTGGACTCGCTTGACACGGGCTGGACTCGCTTGACACGGGGCTGGACTCGCTTGACACGGGGCTCGACTCGCTTGACACGGGGCTGGACTCGCTTGACACGGGGCTCGACTCGCTTGACACGGGCTGGACTCGCTTGACACGGTGCTGGACTCGCTTGACACGGGGCTGGACTCGCTTGACACGGGCTGGACTCGCTTGACACGGGCTGGACTCGCTTGACACGGGCTGGACTCGCTTGACACGGGGCTGGACTCGCTTGACACGGGGCTGGACTCGCTTGAACACGGGGCTGGACTCGCTTGACACGGGGCTCGACTCGCTTGACACGGTGCTGGACTCGCTTGACACGGGGCTGGAACTCGCTTGACACGGGGCTGGACTCGCTTGACACGGGGCTGGACTCGCTTGACACGGGGCTGGACTCGCTTGACACGGGCTGGACTCGCTTGACACGGGCTCGACTCGCTTGACACGGGGCTGGACTCGCTTGACACGGGGCTGGACTCGCTTGACACGGGGCTGGACTCGCTTGACACGGGGCTGGACTCTCTTGACACGGGGCTGGACTCGCTTGACACGGGGCTGGACTCGCTTGACACGGTGCTGGACTCGCTTGACACGGGGCTGGACTCGCTTGACATGGGGCTCGACTCGCTTGACACGGGGCTCGACTCGCTTGACACGGGGCTCGACTCGCTTGACACGGGGCTCGACTCGCTTGACACGGGCTCGACTCGCTTGACATGGGGCTCGACTCGCTTGACATGGGGCTCGACTCGCTTGACACGGGGCTCGACTCGCTTGACACGGGGCTCGACTCGCTTGACACGGGCTCGACTCGCTTGACACGGGGCTCGACTCGCTTGACACGGGGCTCGACTCGCTTGACACGGGGCTCGACCTGCTTGACACGGGGCTGGACTCGCTTGACACGGGGCTGGACTCGCTTGACACGGGGCTGGACTCGCTTGACACGGGGCTGGACTCGCTTGACACGGGGCTGGACTCGCTTGACACGGGGCTCGACTCGCTTGACACGGGGCTCGACTCGTTTGACCCGGGGCTCGACTCGCTTGACACGGGGCTGGACTCGCTTGACACGGGGCTCGACTCGCTTGACACGGGCTCGACTCGCTTGACACGGGCTCGACTCGCTTGACACGGGCTCGACTCGCTTGACTCGGGCTTTTGTACCCAGATTTCTCAGATTCTCTATTCCTTTTCCTAGTCTCTTCCGACCGCGTTTTCTTTGCTTTTTCCATCATCGAGTATCACGCATAGGTATCACGTCTGAATTGCGCGCAAGTGTCTTCGTGCTTCCTATGTTGTTGTTGTTGTGGATGTGTGTGACGTCGTTGCCGTAAAGCATGTCGTGATTCTCGCGAGATTTGTCGGGGGCGCTCCTCTCAAACTTGCATTGCTGGTTTTTCCAGCGGCGCCCCCCCGAGCTTTACTACGAGGATGATTCGCCCTACTATGAGTTTGTTTACCACCGAAATGACTTTGAAGCTGTTATATTAAGGTACAATTGTTGCATAGTGTGCCTTTAAAACAATTCACAAAAAATATAAAAAATCATTAAGCTGTCATTTATGCGTATTCATAAAGCCAAAGGGTAATCTAATAATGTGGTGTAAGTTTAAATGTTAGAAAAAGAAATACATTTTAAGACATCTTGCCATGCCAAAAGTGGACGTTTCTGTAGAATGACCCAAATAGCCTACGAACTTCGACTTGAACGCACCAATACTTTTTTGTCAGACGTTCAAGTCCTCCTAGGAAGTTCGTATTTACTAGTTGGGAAGTCGTGTTTACGCCGGCAGGTGCGCGTTCAAGTCAATTTCATCGGATTAAGATGAGGGCATACATTCTTTTAATCAATTACACAAAAATGCAGTAAGGTTCTTAAACTAGTTAATGAAGAACAAAGATGTGCATAAGGTGTGCTTTGCTTTTTTATGTTGTTAGTTAATTCATGATGCCAAGCTGCAAACATTATCGTTACATATTACATTGTTATTTCATAATGCCATTATGTTCTGTGCAGGCAAAACTGTGCTGTAAATAGAAAAGCCTGACAAAATCATAGCTAATGGAGTCGCCTATTGTGGTATTCCGCCATGTTTATCACTGACACGCCCACAACTCGTGGCTAAAAATCCCGAGATCCACTCGTATTTACGACATGGCATATACGTTCAACTCGTAATAACTTGAACCCACATATGTCCGAGTTCACAGTAGCCTACTGATAAATCAATACCTGGATGACTTATTCAAGCGAGATACTGAAGTGCATATGATGGACACTTACATTACAGGAGAGGATTTATGAATGACATTAAAGCTACAAAACTGCTGGTCACATGATAATGACAGCATGGTGGATGTAGTACGACCAGATTACATTCATATTACACACATTCATACTATAGAACATATTTTTTTGTGGTTGTGAAGTAGTTACATATTCAAAATAAGTGCCTACTCAATAGAGTAGGTGATTTCGGTTTGTAGCCTTTAAATTCTGACATTTTGTTGTTTGGTCAGGGTTTTACAGTTTTTCACATTTCTTCAAATGAAGTTGCTTTTTAAAAACAATTAACAACAGCACACTAAACACTTTTACACTGACATTTTAATATTCACTGCATAATACAGCACTGCAGTTTATTTCAGGAAAGCATTTATTAAAATTAAATGCAATCATCAAAACTACAGGTGTGTTCTATCATATTCATTATTCAGCAATCGACACACAAATACACTAATAGTTTATCGTTAAGTTCTTCTATGAGGGGTTTTGTTATAAGTTTTCCCCTGCCCCAAAAAATTACATAACTACACAAACATGCAGCAAATGTTTACTGTTTTAGTACTGCAATCACTGAACTTTACTGATAACGCCTCAAATTTACATATGGCCAGAGAATTTCATCTCAAAATATATTCTTATCATGCATTATGGTGGTAAATGTTTTTTGTTGTGAATGTTAAACCTGTGGTTGTTCTGCCTCAACATCTCAGGTTGGTGGTATTGTTTAACAAAGACTCTTATTCCATTGAAAATAAACTTGATCATCCACCTCCGTGTTCTTGAACTTCAAGTCTGAAAAATGTTTGGACATTTACACTACCACAATCATAATATAGAACAATACTCTAAATATAGATGTGAATGCATGCCATTGTAACACTATTCGAGGGAACTCGCGCTGCGTTGATGACGCCTTGGGAACGCCCCTGCGTGATTGCGTCTGAAGCATGTATGTCAACTAGTCCAATGGCGAGAGTGAGCGCCACGACCAGGAAAGGATAAAAGCACATCCGGCATTTGCTTCTGTGCCACAGCAAGTGCTTTATGTCAAAACTGTCTGTCTATTTACTGTTGTCTGTTCACAAGCAAATCCAAGTATATTATGACGAATGAGATGTTTAAGTTGTATGCTTCTCCCTGCCAGCGCTATTTAACGGGTGGGGATACACATGATTTATGTGTCTTGTGTTTACGAGCGGAGCATGCTATGTCAGCCTTCGATTGGGCTGACTGCCAACATTGTAAAAAGCTTCCGCTTCGCATGCTCTGCTCTCGCCTGTCACTTTTTGAGGAAAGTGGTCAGGCTCACGATCCTCAGGGATCTGGACCCATGGTAAATGGATCTCTCGGCGGGATTAGAGACGGGCTCTACCTTTTCTCTTCCTTTACCCGAGGGATCCAGTGCTCTCTCGTCGGTGTCGGAAGCCCGCCCAGCCCGGCTAGAAAGCCTAATGCTTCAGTGCTCTTGTTCCGAGGAACTACTGAGCATTGTGATGAACAAAAAAAGGGGGAAGAAGATTCGCCATCTCTTTCCCCAGCATATGAGGAGCTGGTGGAGGTGATAACTCGTGCCGTGGCAAAGTTAAAAATTAAGTGGCCGGCCGAGAAAAGGGGCGCTCGTTCTCTAAAAGCAAACTAGACAAGCGCTTCCTCTCTTCTTATGTATCACCTTCATCAAGGGACCTTCCATTTTTTCCTGATCTGCACAGTGAGCTGTCTAGATCGTGGAATAAGCCATATTCGTCCTGTCTTTTTAGCCCCCAAGTCCATGTATATTCTGATATAAGGGGGCTGAAAGAATATGGCTATGGGACGATGCCCTCGGCTGAACAAACGCTTGCGAGCTATCTGTCTCCCGGTTCAGCATCGTCCCTGAAGGCCCCAGTGCTATCCACTAAGCCACACAAAACAACAGCTAATTTAGTGGGTAAAGCATATCGTCGCTGCCCGATGAAACTCACGTATGTCCAAAACGGTTACTTTTCAGGAAGCGTTGCGGCATCTTTAAATGTAACCATATTCTTGCCAGTGTAATGATATAATCCACATTTGACCAAAATCGAGTTTAAATGGACATACGTGCATATTTTACAGTAACGGTGGTCGATACGCGTTCTCCCGATCATTAATTAGAATGACCAAGTCGCGTTTCATATTGGCAGATGAATAGGATATGCTCAGTTTATTAAATAGCCTACGTCTCAGTTTATTAAATACGCTGTTTATTAAATGTCTCTTGCAAACTATGAAGGGACAATGAATCAATACACTGACATGGCAATGCTAGACTGATACTTTGTTTGTACAGTCCTACCGTAATTTTGTCACTCCTCTCCACTCCTAGACGTATGTCTGGCGTCAGGTGGGAAACGGGGTTCTCTCCCCGAGGGGAAACCCACTTCGTATGATCAAGATCATGCGGCGGTGTCTCCGTGCCTTGATTATATGGCGGAAACCTTGGTTCCTGTCCCAGGGTCCGGTGTTAAGAGCTCTTTGCCATCGAGTTGCCATCTCGGCAGAAGCTTCCCTCACCGACTGGGGAGCGGTAATGGAAGGCCGCTCAGCTCAGGATCTGTGGAGGAGTCATCATCTTTCTTGGCACATAAACTGCCTGGAGATGATGGCAGTCTTCAATGGATTGAGACATTTCATCCCAGACCTGAGGGGCCGTCATGTGCTTGTCCGTACAAACAACACATCGGTGGTCTCTTACTTAAATCGTCAGGGGGATCTACGTTCGTGTCCACTCTGCAAACTGGCACACCAGATCCTCCTGTGGTCCCTAGGGAAAATTCTCTCTGTGAGGGCAGTGTATATCCCAGGGTGCCAGAATATAGGAGCAGACACCCTGTCGAGGCAGGGACTGAGGCCAGGGGATTGGAGACTCCACCTCGAGGCGTCTGTACGCATTTCCCCATTGCTCGGCTCCCAGGAGTTCTGGAGAGAGTTCACCAGGATGGAATAAGTCTACTGCTAGTAGCACCATGCTAGTAGAGTCGAATTTGGTTTGCGGACCTAATTCATCTCCTCGACGGCCCTCCCTTGGAGATCCCGATCAGGAGTTCTCCGAGGGGGCCCAACTCATAGAGAGTGGTCTCTCAACTGAGGCCCCATCCACACTACTACGTTTTCGTTTAGAAACGGAGACCTTTTGCTACGTTTGCACCTCTCGTCCAGACTAAAACGACCCGTTTTGCGTTTTGAATCTCCGGAGGGCGTTTTAGTGAAGAGGGGTCAAAACTGAAGTATGATGAAAGTATGATGAAAATTGCAAATACCAAGAAATATGTTACAGCAGCCAGTTTGTCTTTCGAGTACACTTTTAAAGTCCGCGATGGGACTGAGCTCGAAATCTCGAATAGCTTCCTAACTTTTATGTACGAAATCGCTGTCAATCAAAAGGAGATGTAGTCCTCCAATCACCACGCAGACGCCCGGACTCCAGGCCCGCCCACTTCTCTATTCACCCAGAGACGCTGAGCGTCCGTGGGCGGGACATAATCGCAGCATTTATCCAATGACCGTCTAGTTTTGAAGCACTGAAAAAAACTGTTTAAAGCAGCCCCATTGAAGTCAATGGACGCCCGGCTTCAACGGGGAAATGCACTGTGATGCAACGGGAATGTATGAGAAGGAAATCGAGTCAGCCAACCTATGAAGCTGATTCTGAACTAAATCGTCTTCGAGATGAACGTGTTCTAACGCATTTTTAGTCAATAAAATGTTAACACAATAGTACACATTTGACCATTCATTTTTTGACATTATAGGGGAAGCTGAGCTTCCCTTGCAGTCTTAAAGAAATCGCCACTGTCTTATACCCTAAAAAGGGATACGTCCCTAAGGTGCCGACCAATATTCCAAGGCATATTGTGCTGCAGGCTTTCTGTCCTCCTCTGTTTGCTACTTATGTCCACAGGGCTGCCCCGTGGAGAAAATCAGATGTCTGCTTTTGATCACCTAAGAAGGGTCTTGCAGCCTCTAAGCAGACAATCAGCAAGTGGATAGTTGAGGCTATCTCTCTTGCCTATGAGTCCTCTGGCCATCCGTGCCCTTTGGTGGTCAGAGCTTGTTCTACTAGGAGTATAAAGCCTCTAAAGCCTTATTATCATTATTCCCAAGGCGTCATCAACGCAGCGTCTCGTTTCCTTCTCAGGGAACTAGGGTTACAGTAGTTAGCTGAGACGTTTTTCTTGATTGCTAACACACTATGGTCAGGTTTAACAGACAGGGCTTTATAAGCGTGCCTTAGAAAAAGAAACATTACTGCTGTGCATCGTGAGACTAAACAATGACACTGACATATTTTAAGATATATCATTGCACGTTGCTTTCAGTCAAAACAGCTCAAACATGCAGTTTAGTCTGAGACTAGACTTACTTATGTCTGTGAAATCGAGGGTAAAACTGATTCAGTTGGCGCAGTTTCCCAAACAAATCATTCAGTTCTCAAAATAAAGACTTCTGAGTGGCTAAAACTTTGTCTGTGATGTGGACCAAATCTTCAGGCCGGACCCAACATGAAGACGTGATGCTGAGGCACATTTTGAGTGTGCTGTAACATGCTTTTCATTTAGGTGTTTTTTAACCTCTTTGGCTGTTGCAGTTGGACTAGGCTACTGTATTTTCACAGTATGCAAGTGCTAAATATACAGACATTCAGTAATATTCAATACAATACTACTTGCAGTGCATAGAGTATACAATTTATTCACCTTACTACTGTAAATTACATGCTTTGATTTGTAGTGTTTATATTTTGACTGTATGATCTGAAAGCATTAGGCTATTTGATTTTGAGCACAGATAAAATGGTTTTGAGGCAATTGTTTGATTTTTACAAGAGAAGCCAGATGTTCTCTGAATGTACGTAGTTTGAAGATTTGGTTTTGTGTTTAAGGTTTTGAAAAAAGTGGGTGGTTTTTAGAAATGTGTTAGCAATTCAGAAATACTGTAAAATTACTGTCACTCGTCTCAGTTCATCGCGATCTCACAAAGTTTTGTTATAATTAGTGATTGTCTACACTGCACAATTTATCTCTTTTTTACTTATTTACTCTTTTTTATTTATTTGAGCAGTGAGTGGATTCAGACGAATTTAAACGCCTTTGATTGGCCATTGTGTTCACGAGATCAACAAACATGTCTGTGATTGGCTGCATTGCTCAACGCTGCAAAAACACTTTGTAAATATATATTTTTTTAGGCTCTCCAGATCGCAAGCACAAAAACGCACTGGAGCGTTTGTTAAACCAGTTTCGCCAATATTCATTATTACAGTATTGAATCTTGCTTTCATCTTAGAGAGCTTAGCCCCCTCTGCAATCTCTCCTGCGGCCGTCCCGTCATTTTGTGCCCTGATGTTACACTGACGGTCAGTGCTCGCTGGATGCATTGTGAAGGTATTTTTTTATTCCAAATTTAGGAACGGACACAAGGGAATATTCGCTATAGCTAGTGGCTGATGTACCTGTCTAGCCTCTGCATGTAAACACTAGCAGTTTACATATGTCTCTTATATATTATACATAGCTGCCAACTCTCACGCATTGGCCGTGAGACACCCGCATTTGAATGGTTTCACACGCGCACACGCCACACCCCCCGATTTCTCACGCTGAAGAGTCAAACCGGTCGGTCAAATGCCTGAAAGATGAGTTTATCCAACGCATTCTCATCCTTATCTCATCATATTTCGTCGAAATCTTACGCACATGGCATCCTTTAGCATCAATATAACACGTAGCAGGTTTAGGTCTGGAGCAGGGTTACAGTTATGACGCCTTGGGATCTGCTTCTCATACGCTAAAGGATGCCATGTGCTTTGGATTTAGACGAGCGTCACCTGTATGACGCCTTGGGTTCTGCGTCTCATATTGACGCCAAAGGATGCCATGCAGGGGCGTGGTACCGGGGGATAAAGGGTACCGAGTACCCAGGGCCCGAGGCTACTTGGCAGCTCAAGTCCAAGCTCAAGTCCAAAATCCGTTGCCGTTCGCGGAGCTCAAGTCCAAAGTCCGTCACCGTTCGCGGAGCTCAAGTCCAAAGTCCGTTGCCGTTCGCGGAGCTCAAGTCCAAAGTCCGTCGCCATTGGCGGAGCTCAAGTCCAAAGTCCGTCACCGTTCGCGGAGCTCAAGTCCAAAGTCCGTCACCGTTCGCGGAGCTCAAGTCCAAAGTCCGTCGCCGTTCGCGGAGCTCAAGTCCAAAGTCCGTCACCGTTCGCGCGGAGCTCTCCAAAGTCCGTCACCGTTCGCGGAGCTCAAGTCCAAAGTCCGTCGCCGTTCGCGGAGCTCAAGTCCAAAGTCCGTCACCGTTCGCGGAGCTCAAGTCCAAAGTCCGTCGCCGTTCGCGGAGCTCAAGTCCAAAGTCCGTCGCCATTGGCGGAGCTCAAGTCCAAAGTCCGTCACCGTTCGCGGAGCTCAAGTCCAAAGTCCGTCACCGTTCGCGGAGCTCAAGTCCAAAGTCCGTCGCCGTTCGCGGAGCTCAAGTCCAAAGTCCGTCACCGTTCGCGGAGCTCTCCAAAGTCCGTCACCGTTCGCGGAGCTCAAGTCCAAAGTCCGTCACCGTTCGCGGAGCTCAAGTCCAAAGTCCGTCGCCGTTCGCGGAGCTCAAGTCCAAAGTCCGTCGCCGTTCGCGGAGCTCAAGTCCAAAGTCCGTCACCGTTCGCGGAGCTCAAGTCCAAAGTCCGTCACCGTTCGCGGAGCTTCAGCCGCGGAGCGCACATTGGGACTATATGGGGAGGCTGCAGACCTGGATCCGGCAGATATACGCCCCTGACAGTTTTACGCCCCTGACAGTTTTACGCCCCTGTTGTTCCTGATGCGTCCAGTAGGGGGAGGCTGTACAGCGACGCGAATTGAGTTATGATCAATAATAATTATTTTTTGAAATGTATTTATTTATTTATTTTGTATTGCAAATGAAATGATACAAGACATTAACAGTGAGAAGAGAAAAAAAACTAAAAACAAGGGGAAATCAAAAGAGATTGAATTAGGCTACACAAATCAATACAGTTTTAAATGGAAGGTTCTTTACAACAGACTCAATTATATTATTTGTTTTAGAAAACTTTGAGTTTAAAGGTTTTGACATTTTCTTGAAGAAAAAAGGGACTTTATATCAGAGGAGAATATTCTTAAATCATGATCATTGAATGGTTCAGTCTTTATGAAGATGAATCTTGCCCAGAAGACAAAGTAAATAATACTGTATAATCAAGATTTTATCATTAGAATGAAAATCTGACAAAACAATAATAGATTCTGTAATTTGTATGTTAAATAATCTGCTAAAGTTATTGTTGTTTAGCAATGATGCAACATTTATTATTTATAAACGATTAGCTTGGTAGCTATCAATTCATTTCTATCAATGTCTATAATTTATTTAGAGAGACAAAAAGTACTTGACGGTCAGGTTTATGTTCAATCTGGCTTAAACTTAGCTAACCACGTGTAGTTTTAGCTGCCCCAGTCTTCTCTACTCACTTTAAAATTCATTTTATTTTTAATTTTCTTTAGCTTGCATGAGATGGCCTCTTCTGGTAGACCCTGTTTACTCCTTGCATTAAAACAAAGCCTACTCCACATGGTTTCTGGGGCAACATTACAGTAGATATTGGAAATATGTGAACTTGTTTTTTTTTACAGTCTATGGTGTGAACACACAAAAGACACATTTATAATAGGCATATATGTATACGTGTATATAAATCTCTCTCTCCAAGTAAAGAGTTGAACTGCACACTCACTCAAATATTTTGATTATTTCCAACATCACATGATAAAACCCACATTAAAAACTTTTACCATATGGTTTGAAAGTAAATTCTGGTTTGAGTTGTTTCTTATAAATGAAATTATATAATTATATAATTTATATCTTAATATACCTTTTTTCTTAAAATAGCTTACTGGTCTGGGCTAAAATGTAGGGTATGTGCACTTAATGTGGGTTTTATCATACTCTGTCTTTACCAAATTCTTTTAAACTTGCATCTCATAAAGGTGTGTGTTTGCTTTAGCTATAAGAAAATTAAAATCTCTCTCTAAACTTATAAACACCCATCTTTTTTTTTACGACTTACAAAATAAACAACTTACGGAGACCTACATGGACATGGTTTTAATGTCATTTTCAATTTTCTCTGCACAGTCCATCATCGTTGGCCAAAAGAAATCAAAGTGGCTTGACACTTTTTCCACTATTGTTCCACCAACAAGTGCCTGTGCCGTTGTACTTAGAAGATCAGGAGCAAATTGATGCAATCCACACTCACCTGACACACACACACAATAAAATCACTATGGATGTCCTTTTAAAAAATAGTTAAAGAAGAGGGCCAAACCATAGGGACGTAATCATAATTCATAAATGGTGTTAATCAAAAAAATTGTGAACAACAATATCGTGTCTTTCTTTTAAATGGCCCATGGAATTTTAGAAAAGGGATATATTGTGTTTGTCTTCATAAAATGCTGTGTAGGACACTGTCTTGTAGCTGTATGACGACCAATAGAGAATACTACAGCTTATAAGGATCCATATGATTACACAGTATAGGCTGTATGACTAATTTGGTTAATATCTAAATGTAACTATAAATTCACAACATATTTCACTCAGTCTTCCATATAAAAACATATGGTGAATAGGCCTATAACTGCAGTAGGTCATATACTTGTCATAACAGTTGATCCAACTGTGTATTTTTAATTTTGATTGAAGCCCAACTCAATACGCCTTATTCACGGCAGCGCCATCTTTGATTTTTAATGAGAATGAAAGCGAGGCTGTGAGGGATAGACATGCATCTCCTCAATGGGCTGTACTGTTATTTAATGTGTTTTCGGATTGTTCTGCTCATGAAACACTGAAAAAATATCTTTCCAAGAAATTTCAGTTGACAAAAAACTCCCGACAATATAAGCTGTGGAAAATTGTAAGTAATATAGGAGCTTTATTCAGCTTTTTACAGCGGATGCCATTGGAAACACGGTAAGTCTATCCCTCACAGCCTCACTTTCATACCTGTCATGGCGCTGCTCTGAATAAGGTCTATAGCTACATATATTTTAATCCGTGCAGATCTACACTGTAACTTTAATATTTAAATGAACAAAAAAACAAACAAAATTGTCAAGTCTATGGACGGGTTATTAATGTGTTAGAGTCGATTTAATTATGTTATTTCGCAGTAAATCCCCCTACTGGACGCATCAGGAACAACAGGGGCGTAAAACTGTCAGGGGCGTAAAACTGCCAGGGGCGTATATCTGCCGGCTCCAGGTCTGCAGCCTCCCCATATACGCAGAGACTGTGCTTCAAACCACGTAGGGCGCGCAAACGGCAGAGAGAGAGAGAGAGAGAGAGAGAGAGAGAGAGAGAGAGAGAGAGAGAGAGAGAGAGAGAGAGAGAGAGAGAGAGAGAGAGGACCTTGCGTAATACCAATAACCCCCCCCCCCCCCCCCCCCCCCCCCCCCCCCCAAGTCTCACGCAAATCTGAACTCAAAAGTTGGCAGGTATGTATATTTAAGCACTTTGATTTGTAAATAAGCATTGTGTCTTGTTATGTAGCTATCTGATTACAGTTTTCACAATTGCTAAGACACACTTTACCTTCACCTAATGCTTCAAAACCATTTCACCTGTACTCAAAATACTTTCAGATCATACGCACATGACATGAGTCAATAAAATAAGCACTAACGTTACAGATCATTCATTAAACAAACTACATTAAAAATTGAGAACACAGAATCCAGAACATTACAGATTTTCTGTAAATGTAGCCTATACAGTAAACAACTTTTTTTCGATTACAAAAAAGTATAGGCTAGTAATTGCTACTGAGTAAGATGAATATATTGTATGCAATGCAAGTATAGTATTGTACTGAATATTGAATAGTAGGCCTATTGAATATCTGTATATTCAGCACTTTCATAGGAAACTGTGAAAAATACTGCAGCAAACGCCAAAAAGGTCAAATAAAACTTTAAATGAAAAACATGTTACATACAAATACAGTTGTGCAACTGCAAAATCAGCCTTGACAACACTGTCCACAGCTTGCTCTTCCTCATCTTACACACACTCTTCCTCTTCTCCCTCTCAGATTGTTTCCATCTATTGTTAGTATCATCATTCAGTTCATCTGTGTCTCATGTACACTTTGAACTGGCTCATATTTCATACAGTTCATCTGATCACATCATTAGAAGTAAACAATCCATTTTTGAGGATGGCAACTGTGTTGTAGTTGTGCTCAATTTTTTTCAGTTTATTGTTTTACCACACAAATGTATCACAGTTTGATATGTGTTTTAGTGAGTGAGAAAGTGTTAAGAGTTTTGCAAAAAGAGTCTAACAGCCCGAAACTTGTTTAATGTTTTGCAGAAAGAGTGATTTATTCGACAAATTGATTTAGGCTATTAAGAATTTGGTTCAGAGAATGGGGTTCAGAAAAACAGTAAGATGTGTTTTAAAACATGGCTTCTTTAGTTTCAGTAATGTAATGATTTGACTGGTAAAGGTGAAGACACATTTGACTGTAAATCTGAATGTTATTCATATGATATGACACTGGGTGGCAGCAAAGCTTTATTTTACTTATTGATACAACCAAGCTTGCACAGGTAGTTAACTCTTAAAGACTTATTCTCACTTATTTGATCATTTATTTAACATTTCTTTGTTTTCTGCATCCAACAGCTCATTATCTTCAAAGAGCAAAAATCAAGAAATAAGTTGACCATCAAGATAAGTATTATTATCATTTATAATTTACAGCTGGTTATTTTTAAAGGGACATTTTTTCAAGCCTATTTTAAGTCCCTCATGTTTTCTTGCATTATTTTCATCACAAGCACATTTATCCCTTACAATTCGCAATATCGTAATGCATCCAGACATATTTTTGAGTTATTTTGTTATTCCCATTATTTTCAATATTCTCAAAATCAGCATCAGTTAAAGACAATAGATCAAATATCACCATAATGTATAAATATATGTTGCAATTTAAATAATCTATCTGTAAAAATAAATTACACATAATTGGTTGGGTGTGTGACGGCAGGATTCGCATGAAATAGCCTATGAAAAAAAACTTTAATAGTCCTAAAAGTGTTTTATTTACTCTAGTCTTTACAAAATGTAAATGATAATTTCTTTCATTGTGTTTAGGGTCAGAGTGTCAGTTGATGTTTTGTTGTAACTATTATACCAAATTGTATTGAAATTTATACCAAAAGTGAACCAGCGAAGGTGACTTGTGTCTTTCCTTTTCCCTCCAAATGAATCCTGAATCCTGATGTTCCACTTTTTCTTTGTTTCCTCACAGAAATGCCGATGCTCCAGTGACCTCGACTCCTTCAGACGACCTTAAAGACTCTTTAGCTGCACGGTAATGTGAGGCGTCCTCCTCAAGGCTTTGGAAATACGGTTTTTAATAATGCAATTTCATACGCTTTAGTCGCAGGGCTGGCCTAGCACAATTCTTTTCTGTCATGAGAAAGGAGTTGTTGAATACATGTCACACATAACATGACACTGAGATTCCCTGCTGAGTTCAAACCGCTGAGTGACATTCAGGAGCGGCCGGTCCTGTCCCACTCTCTTCTTCTCTTTCTCAAGTTTACCTGCGCTTTTCAGCTTCACAGAATCTGCTCATAATCGTGACGTGCCACAGATGCTTCGTCCGTAGAATGGAATGATTTTGTTTAATTTTAGAAAAATTATTCTTAGGAAAACAAGCAATATTTTGTACATGTAGTCAAACCAAAATTTATTCAGACACCTTAAAAATGTCTCATATTATTTGCTGTTTATTTTCTATAGTTTAGAAAATGGTAATAAAATATGACAAGAACTCAGAGTTATCAAATCAGTTGATATTTTACTGGTTTTGTCCGTCCTTCTGTTAGACTCTCACACATGAATTATGTTGAATATCTGTCAGATGTTAAATTTAACTACACAATTAGAGAATACCAGTTTAGCTCAACCGATTACCAAGCAATGCTTAATGTTGTTCAGTCTGTGTGTTAAAAGAGCATTATCAATTAAAGAAAAAACACTTCAGCAAAACATGGTCAGGTCAAAGTGTCTGAATCATTTATGGTCCCATATTTTTATTAATTTTACTGGTAGTCACTGTATGAAGAACTTTTGGTTATAATATGTCACGGTTTGGTTAATTTTGCTCTCCTCACTTACATAAATGAACTATAGTGTCCTGCACCCACTAGTAAAAAAGTATATAACAAATTATATCTAGTGTCTGAATAATTTTTGGTTTGACTGTACTTCACAATTCAAATCTACAGAAATACTCTTTTTTCTAGAAATATGTTGCTTAATAAGAACAACAATTACAACTCTAAAAATTCACTAGCGTAAAAAGCAAAGCAAGAACACGTCCAGGTCAAATACAAATATTTACTCCTTTCTCTTTCAGTAATGATTAAGATGCTGAAATATTGACGACTCATCCTGCACTTACATGTGTGTTCATATCTGTGTCCAATGAAATATCCCTGAATGAGAATAGCAACTAAAAAAAGTCAGTATCAATATCTCAAAAAAAAAAAAAAAGTCAAAAATATCAAAAATTGTCATTATCGTTAGTGTAATGATAATATAATGATAGATATTTATTTAAAGTATTTTCACATCATGGCATTCTGTTGTAATGCTTTGGCTGATTTAAATAAAAATGACTGTATAGTATCGAGAATCACTATTGATAATTACGTGAATTAATAAAAAACAAAATCAAAAAAGTTTGGACACATTGTGATGATGAGATTTTGGAGGGTAAATATGATGAAAACAACCCTGTAAAATAGGCTTGATTTTCATTTTCGTGTGATTTTGTGGTGGAACGTGAGCTGTTTTCATGAGCTACATTTCCTTGTCCACGGCATGATTTAGTCAATGTCTTGTCAAAGGGAGATGATGTCCTCTCTTTTCCTCTTAAGGAAGGGTGAGGGTTCATAATAATTCCCGTTCAAAGGGCCGCTGTGGGCCACAGACCTTAGTAGATGTCCCATGATGCAGTTGTGCTTAAAATTTGAGGGTGTTTTGAAGGTTAGCTGCCTCGATAACTCAGCGATGACAAGCACTTCCCAGTCGGCATCTCTGTCTTCAGGGGAGACAAAGGAGCCTCCGGCCCCGAGCCAAAGCATAGATGTGTTCACTGCTGCAGTCAGTTCCCAAGGCCAGGGGCCGGCGTGTGTGTGTGTGTGTGTGTGTGTGAGTGTGTGTGTGTCAGTTCCCAAGGCCAGGGGCCGGCGGCTGCATGATAAAGAGCCCCGCGCTGAGGGCCGGCTTCCCCTGGAGAGAGAGTGGCGCTTCTGCCCAGCGGGATCCCTGCGCTCGGGCAATAGGAGGAGCCAGTGAGTGTGTGTGTGAGAGTGTGTGTGTGTGTGTGTGTGTGTGTGAGTGTGTAAGTGCGTGTATACCAGGTATAAACTTCCTGACCAACTCTAAAAAAGCAGAAGTTTTGTCAGATTGCTGGTCTGGAGATTCAGGTGTGTGTTAACACAATGCCAAGGAGGAAAGACATCAGCAATGATCTTAGAGAAGCAATTGTTGCTGTTATGACAACATGTGTTTTTACATTGCTCACTCATCAAAATAAGTTAAGCAATTTTCAACTTTTTTAATAAGTTATATGATATTCAACTAATTGTTTAAGTCAGTTTAATGAAATTTAAGTTCAAATGACTTAAACATCCAAGTTGACTGTACTTAATTTAAGGCAGCAACTTTTTTTTTTTTTTTTTACAATGTGGCTTCTCCATTTTGGCTTGATTTTTGTTAAATAAATAATGGCACGGTGTAATATGTCATGTGTTGTTGTTCATCTGAGGTTGTATTCACCTGATTTGTCCTGATTTGTAAAATAGAATTCAAAAAGGTTTGCTTTATTTTTCACATGACTGCATATATATGTAACAAAGTTATGGGAAGAAGAAGGCGGGAACCGGCGAACATTCAAACAAACTTTAATTAATAAGCCAATACAAAATGAAAGAAAAGAAAAGTCAGCTCACAGACGACTCCTGTCAGAAATAACAAAATAAAACACAACATAAATCCAGACCTGGCCTCTCTTGTTCTTCACTGTCTTCGCTCCTCCTTTTATGCTTCCGCTCCTCCGTGAGAGATTCGAGCCATTCTGGTCCCCAGAATATATATATATAGCAGCGCTCCACTACGGGGAAAGAGGAGAACAGACAGGGGTAAGTATTCGGCTGATGAACGTTACCGGATGTTCTTCTCCTTGGACCATTAAAGGCTCAAGAGGCATTCGTTTGAAGGATGAATGAGAGGGAGAAATCTGGGACATGTAGATCATCGCTGTCTGTAGTCTTCGGAAGGCTCTCTCGGCTGCAGCATCCCACTGTACTTCTTTTAGAGAAGAGAATCCCGGAATAAAACATCTATAATACCTGGCTAACCCCAGGAAGGCACGTACCTGTTTCTTTGTAAAGGGCCAGGAATACTCCCTGATGGCATTTACTTTTTCCTCTTGCTGTTCAATAAGTCGCCTTCCAATGCGATCATCCAGGTACCGTGCCTCCGAAAGCGCCAGATGACATTTTTGAGGGTTAGCCTCAAGCACCTCCATCAGTCAAAGTAAATGTTCCTCCCAGAGTGGATGACCACATCATCCAGGTAGGCGGCTGCATAGGCGTGGATGAAGCACTGGGTCCATCAGCCTTTGGAAGGTGGCTGGTGCCCCATGCAGGCCGAAAGTTAAGACCCGGTTATGCCAGTGCCCTGACGGAGTACTGAAGGCGGTTTTCTCTTTTGCCAAAGTGGAGAGGGGTACTTGCCAGTAACCTTTCGTCAAGTCCAGCATGAAGATATACCGGGCCCTACCGAGGCGTTCAATGAGTTCAACCACCCGAGGCATGGAGTTGCTGTCAAACTCTGACACTTAAGCTTACAAAAGTCATTGCAGAAGCGGAGGGTGCGTCAGGCTTGGGGATTAGAACAACCGGGCTGGAAGTCTTGATGACTTCTAAGCGGAGGATTTTTTCCCACTTCCTCCTCAATGGCTTGCCAACGAGACTCTGGAATTCGGTAGGGCCTCAGCCGAACTGTGACAGTGACACCACAGGGGGTCCGGATGTCATGTGACAGGAGGGAAGTGCATCCTGGACAGTTGCGGAATACATCACGGAAGCTTCTGATCTGGGATTCCAGTTCTTTATTTTGGTGTGGATTCAGGTCTACCACAGGATCAACTTTGTCTGCCGTAAAGGCCACCACAGGCCGTTCTGGGACCCAGCGCTTTAACAGGTTGACATGGTAGATCTGCTCAACCCTTCGTCTACTGGGCTGACGCCTATAATGCCTGCAACCTATAATTTACGGTTCCGACTCTTTCAATGATGGTGTACGGGCCCTGCCAAGAAGCCAGGAAATTACAGGCCACATTGGGTACTAAGACCAGGAGCTGGTCACCTGGAAGGAACTCCGGGGGCTGCTCTGCCGATCGTACAGTTGCCGCTGGATACGTTGGGATTCAACTAGCTGGTCCTTGACCAGAGGAATTATCCGTTCAATTCTTTCTCTCATCTCTCGAACATGCTCAACTACCGTACGGTGGGGGGAAGGTTGTTGCTCCCAGGCCTCCTTGGCAATGTCTAGCAACCTGTGGGGTTGTCGTCCAAACAGCAACTCAAATGGGGTAAAGCCGGTGGAAGCTTGGGGTACTTCCCGTATCCCAAAGAGCACATAGGGGATCATTCGGTCCCAGACGCGCCCGTCATAAGTCATCACCCATTTTAACATTCGCTTGAGGGTCTGATTAAAGCGTTCCACCAGGCCATCTGTCTGGGGCTGGTACACTGAGGTGTGGAGATGTTTCACTTGCAGCAACTTACACAGACAGGCCATGACCCAGGACACAAAGGGCGTGCCCTGGTCCATTAGAATTTCCAAGGGAATCCCCACTCGGCTGCAAAGGGCAAACAACTCCTGGGCAGTGGCTTGTCGAAGAGGAACAGCCTCAGGATAGCGTATGGCATAATCCACCAGGACCAGACTGTATTCATGGCCCCGTGCAGACTTTGGCAGTGGCCCCACGATGTCCATCCAAATGCGTGAAAACGGCCCTCTATAACCAGTAGTGGAATCAGGGGGACGGGGGCATGTCTCTGAGGAGCAGTTCGTTGGCACACTGCACAGGCCTGGCAGTACTGCTGCACTTCAGGATTCATCCCTGGCCAGTGGAAGTGATCTTTTATCCGCTGCAATGTATTCTCTGTGGCGAGGTGGCCAGCAAGCGGATGGGAGTGTGCCACGTGGAGAACCATCTCCGTTTTGCTCCTTGGTAGTACGAGCAGTTCCTTTGCCCCCCCCCCCCCACACACTTTTCTGCTACACAGTATAAGTAGTCATTCTTTACAATGAAGTGTGGAGAGGGGTGTGGGGGTGGCTGGTGTTCGGTGCCATTGACTACCCTGACTTGTGACCAGCAGTGTTTCAAGCGATCAAGTGTTCTCTTCCTAGGGACCCGCTTTTCGGCTGGAAAAGATCAGAGAATACTTCAAGATTAGGTTGAGAAGACTCACCCGCTCTCTCACTGTCCGAAGGTAAGTCTGGCGAGCTCTGGTTTTCCAGGGTCGAACCCGACAACCGTTCACCCCGACATTCCTCCTCCGGGGACGTTATGGTGCAAAATGCATCCCGCCATCCAGGCTTGGGCTTCGGGTGGATTTGGGTCGATCGGCATAGGCTCATCTTGTCCAGGTGCTCGAGAAGGGCTCGCCAGACTCACTGACTTGTGGGGGCCATTCATCCCTCGCCACTCCCCAGTACCCCTCCGGGAAAAGGAGGCAGCTCTCTCTCTCCCGATTCCCTTGCCACTGCGGCCTCAGACATCTCCACTGCCTCCACCAGCTCTGTTAACGTTTGTGGATTTTGTAGTCCAACAGTGCGTCCGTGTGGGCGGGGTAGGGCACGTAGCAGACTATCCACAGTGACCTTCTCTACGATCTCAGTCACGTGACATCATCTGTCAACAACTAGAGGTTAACGAGTTGGGTCAGTTGGGCCGTGTGCATGCGGATGGGAAGCCGCTTATCATACACGCAATCATGGACCTTCTGAGCAGCAGAGAGAAGGAAGAGTCCCTCTTGAGACAGGTTTCTTTCTTCAGAAAATCATAGTCATCCAGGTGGGTTAGTGGGAGGGAGAAATAAACTCTTTGGGGTTTCCCGGTTAGAAGGGGTGTTAACTTAAGGATCTATTCCGACTTTTCCCAGCCCCCTCTCCTTACGATCACCTCAAATGTGTGCAAAAAAGCTTCTGGGTCATCTTACTCAGTCATCCTTGGAAGTGCTGTGGGTTGCGCCGAGGGTCTGGCATCTGCCAAGTGGGTCCTGGTGTATTCTGAACGAAGACCACCTGGTTTTGTCCCACTACAAGCCGTTCTGATAACTGTTGTTGGCATATCAACACTTCGGCGAGATGACGGATGACATCCTCCACACTAGGGGGAGAGGCTGCCTCGCCAGATCCTCATGTGTCGGGTCTCCTTCCCGCATTCTCCATCAATGTAGCGCTCCACTACGGGGAAAGAGGAGAACAGACACGAAATGCAGTACAGCGTCTCCCCGGAAGGCGTCTTTATTTGTTTAAACAGTGAGAATTTAGGTGCAATCAAACTCAGTCTCTGTGTTTAGTACAGGTGAAGAGTTCTGTGGTGAGAAGTGCAGTTCCTCCTTGTCCAGTGAAGAGAGGGGAGATTAGCCAATTAGCTGGGTTATCTGCACTTACTTGGGGAAGTCAATCACTCTCTAGGTAAAGAAAAGACACAGTGGTTAGAAACAAACCCATGATAGTCTATACGGCTCTCCCCTCATCTTCCTTGCTGGAGTTTTTATCTCCCTCTGAGGGATTGCCTCATCATCCTCACCTGGGATCGCCAGGTGTTCCCCATGATTAGTGTTGACGAGTCAGGAGCCAGTGATATCTTGTCATATATATATATATATTGTGTTTGTTATAATATTTAGCTGCATCCTATATTTTGGTTTTTAATCCTTATATTAATTTGTAAGATTATTGAACACATAATTTTCCCTCAATAATAAAACATAGCTTAAAAATCTGGAAGTGACAGAGGAAGTGACATCACTTGGACCCATTCTACAGCTTGGCAGGTAAAAATAAATAATATAATTAAATTTTCTCAATGACTGTGTTCCCCAAGGCAGTGTTATTTTAATATAATTGAGATACTACTATAGCTTTTATTAATATTTTAAATTAGTTTTTATTTTTATATACTTCACTTCACTACACTACTTCCTTCGTTAGTTTTCTTTTTTACATTTTTTATTAAAGTTTAGGTATTTTTAGGATAGTAGGCTATGTCTATTTTTTATTAAAATGACCCTTACCCAAGCATAAGTTATTGTGAGAAAAAATTATCAAACAAATATTATTCTTTAAAAAATAATGTTGAGGTGAAATAGAAGTTTGAGTGCAAGTGTAAGTTTGATATGAATGTGTGAGTGTATGTCATGCCTGTAAATGAACTGGCCACATCCGTCCAGCTGTTCCTGAAACATTGGGAAAGGCTACCCGCTGTTTTGGTTTGGGTTTTTATTAATTTCTTAATTAAATTGTTTTAAAGGGCCTGTATATAACTCAGAAACTCTTGTTATAGCGACACAGTGTTGTCATTATGGGAACTGCAGCCAGTGAACTACTGCTTGTGCATGCATAACGTACAAGAGACTGGGATGTTATTCAAGGCCTCGATCATTTCCGTTCTTTGCTTAGAAATAAAAAGAGGTTGGAAATATTTCCAAATATAAAATGTTTCATTACAAGCTTTTCACACATAGGCAGCACAAGAAGTGATTAAGTGATTAATACATGAACATTCTTACATACAGTATTGTGAGTGCTGGAAAATAATATATTAAGCTAATACAAAACTGTCTTGAAAATTGTAATAGGCAAGGTTCTCTCAAAGTTATGAAAACTTTTCCAAGTGACTTTAACAGATGCTCCCAAAATGTTGTTACAAAAACGTTGTTTAGAAAAAATCACAACCAAAAAATAAATAAAAAACTTTTATTTGGATGTTCGTCTTCATCAGGCACATTACAGTATATAGACATTTACTCAGATGCAGAGTGTGATATTTTTGTCCATACTTGATAAGTATGATTAGTAGAGAAGTGATGGTGTCCTCCCCCGTCAGTGTGTGTGTGTGTGTGTGTGTGTGTGTGTGTGTGTGTGTGTGTGTGTGTGTGTGTGTGTGTGTGTGTGTGTGTGTGTGTGTGTGTGTGTGTGTGTGTGTGTGTGTGTGTGTGTTGTGTGTGTGTGTGTGGTGTGTGTGAGAGAGAGTAACGGTCCATCACAGAGAGTGACAGCAGAAGTGTGGAGAGAGTGATGAGACCCCGCTGACTCTCTCTCCTCTCCCTTCTCCTCTTCTCTCTCTCTCTCTCTCTCTCTCTCTCTCTCTCTCTCTCTCTCTCTCTCTCTCTCCTCTCCCTCTCCCTCTCCCTCTCCCTCTCTCTCTCTCTCTCTCTCTCTCTCTCTCTCTCTCCTCTCCTCTCCCTCTCCCTCTCCTCTCTCTCTCTCTCTCTCTCTCTCTCTCTCTCTCTCTCTCTCTCTCTCTCTCTCTCTCTCTCTCTCTCTCTCTCTGCTGTTCTCTTCATGGCAACAGGTATACCTAAGTTTGCTTACTAATGTGTTTTAGTTTTTTGTGTATTTTTGTTATTTTGGTATATTTTTGTTCTTTCTAAAAAGAATGTTCTTTTACTAAAGAAGAATTTTAACAAATTTTTTAACAAGTGAAAATAGCTGTTTTATTTCACATGATCAGCTAATTTAAATGTGTTGTAAGAATGCTTTGCTAATATTATGGAAACAGTATTTCTCAGAACATTCAAAACATTTTCTCTTTGCTTTGTCTTTTTATTGAATCACAATAAATAATAATATTAATGAAAAAAAAAGTTTGCTCCAAAACGCCATGTTAAAAAACAAGGCCTGTTATCTGGTCATTATAATTAGTATTCACTTATGATGAAGGTGATGATGATGATGATGATGATGATGATGATGATGATGATGATGATGATTATCATCTTATAGTAAATGTACACTGTAAAAATTACAAATGTTATCTTGGCAACTAACTAATAAGTTTAAGCCGAGCAACTAAAATTACAAACTGGAAGTTAATAAAACTTAAAACTGAACTAAAACTCAAAGTGAAATGAACAAAATGTGAAAAAACAAACAAAACTAAAATGAAAATTAAAAGCTGAAAATACAAAAATAAAAGATAATTCATAATATTAATAAAAAAATAAAATAATAAATTACACTGGTTGATATCTGCTCTTAAAGTGTTCCTAAAGCATATAAAAGACATACATAATTGCTTAAAAATCAATCGCAAATCATCCCTTCGATACGGCAGTTGTTTCCCTAAAGAAATATAAGATTAAATGGAGAAGAGGTTTCTCAGATTTGTCTCCTGACTAAAAGGCACATGTAACATTGTAACATTATGATCGAACTTCAGTTTAAAATAGGTTTATTGAGTTCCAATAGTTTAAAGAAATCTCCTGATGTTGAGGCAGTCAGATCTTTATTAATTTTCATTTACTTTTGGCAAGATAGCATATTTAAATGATTTTTGTAACAGGGGTTGAGTCGGTGAGAACATTGCAATGATCTCACTAGCTTTGACTTCAAACAAAACCAGCTCATTTGATTTCTTTTTACATAAACCACGGCCAAAACTCCACTGGCAAGACGTATAGAAAAACACAATTAGAAAAAGCACAGACAAAACACCTCAAAAATGTAATCTCGGGCATCATGCTGTGTTTCTAAATGTTTATTTTGCAGGCACAACTTTCCTGCTAATTAGTTTTGCTTTCCCTCACATTGTGCATTTGTGGGATGTCGTCTTGGAAATGAATTTACGTTGCACTACTTTCTTTGGAAAAGCTTTGTTTTCTTGAACTTTATGAGTTCAAAGGCTCCGTCGGATCATTTTTATATTAGATGGATGTGTTGAAACGGCTCCATTAGAGCCACTGTCCTCACTCAATGATTTAGCATGAGCGCTTGAACGCCTCATTAGGGCGATGGGACTCGCTCACAGATCCGTGGCTTCGGACACTACAGAGCCCGGGATTACAGGACCCGTCGCCCCGTCCCGTCAACCCCCGACCATCAGGTCAACAGTTGTTCCCCAGAGCCAAAGTGGCTGGGCTTTCTGCCAGTGTCAAGAGGCTCTGTCTGAGATGATCCCAGGGTAATTAAGCAGGGGACGCGGGTCAATACAGACAAATAAATCATACTGATAGTCCAAACACTGTTGCTGAATGCCTCCGATTGAGCAAAAACAAGGAGCCGCCCCATGCTTGTTCCCGCCTAGCTTGAGGTCCAGCCGCATGCTTCACATTACTTCCCCAGAAGAAACAGCGAGTGGGAAAGCATTGTGCTACATCAAAAGCTGAGCAAAGAGACATGGGCTTTAATTGTTACGCTTTATTTTTAAGATAAAGGCAGAATGGGCATCAATTTAGTCTCTCTTTGTGATAAACAAAGCCGATTATGCTGACAGAATGGGGATTGTTCCAAGCGTTGTGGAAAGGATGATTAAAGTGATCACTTTAAGAGAACGCATCGCTTTTGATCAGGCCAGCACACTCTTGATCAAAATATGCATAATCCAACTGCGTATGAGGGCAAAATTAAATAATTAAAAAAGTGCTTGTTTTAAACAGCATAAAGGCCATTATATTTAAGTTGTTAAACTTGCTTAAAGGGATAGTTCACCCAAAAATAAAAATTCTGTCGTCATTTACTAATCCTCATGTCGTAAATTCAATCTGCTCATCATAAAAAGTGAAATTTGGGACTAAACTGCTCAATTCATATGGATTAGTTTTACGATCTCTTTTGTGAACTTTTTGAACCTTTCGTCAAAGTGGTAGTTGCGTAACTGTCAATGGAGAAACAGAAATCTCTCAGATTATTTTGTGTTTTGAAGATGAACGAAAGTCTTACGGGTATTGGTCGACACGAGGGAGAGTATGATGACCCTTCATACACAATCAACTAACAAAGATGTTCTAAAAGCGAACGTTCTGATTCTGAAAATGCTACTTGAATGTTCTATTAAACGTTTAAAATGTCATTTTTAAAATATAAAAAAGTTTTTTTGTTTGGTCGAACATTCCATTTCATTCCGCAAACTTAGGAAAGTTACATTTGAATGTTCTCTAAACGTTCTGAAACAAGTAGTAACATTTAAAAAATGCCTGACGAACGTCTAACTAAAACATTTGAGAAAAAAATTATATATAAATAATGATTTAGAGGTATTTCTTATTTAGATCCTTTTTTGCATTTTCAATTGAGTCAAGAACCCTAGTAACTTTTTTTAAAGCGTCTTGGTACGCATACATAAAAAGCAATACATTTAAAGTAAAGAGAAATTAAAAGAGGTACAACCAATATGTGTAAATAACGTACAACTAAACCAATACATTTTATATTCTTTTGCATTAAAACAGCGTATGATGATGAAGTCTAATATATTTCATCTCTCACTTTTTCTGTTGATTTCATGCAGAATGAACTGAAAAATGTTGTGCATTCCTGAACTAGTCACATGTCTTTTTTAATAATGAATATGTCCATAAAGGTATACTTCAGTAATGTAAAGCTTTTTTAAACCGCATCCATTGCATCACGACTGTCATTCGAGTTAAAGCATCTAGTTTTAGTCCATCAGTCTGTTAGTCTTTCCCAGAGGAGACTGAGGCCTTTCAAACCATAGTGCATATTATATTAATAGCAGTGAGTTTAAGGACAACTGTCGTCGGGCACCAAAGAAAGTTCCTCCTCAAGGGTTGCAGAACAAAAGAAAAGCTCCACTTAAGTTTAATGTTGCTCTTCATTTCCCATTGGCTGAAAGGCAGATAGCGAGAGATGGGAAGCGATGGAAGACCTTATACCATGTCAAATCGTCTTTTCTCTCGGAGGTCAGGACATTCTGTCTGGGTCCACTTGCATCTTTTCCTCAGAAGTTTTCCCATTCAGACACACAATGTAACTGTCAGTCTGAGCAACAGTTTCTGCTTCCACTGGCTCCACATCTCACAGGGAAACACAATATTTCACAGCACCAAACAATCGCCTGTCTGCTCAGGCCAACCATATGGTTACTATGGGGTGCAATATTGACACACATCACCAATTATTCATAAAAAAGGGGTCGATCGGGGGGGAGGCGAGCAGGGCCGGGCGCTCGATGACACTTTGCAGGGGTAAAAAATATCAAGTCATCTATCAAGAAAATATACTCATATTGAACGAATCCTGAAGTTGTGAATTAGTTCAGTGGTTTTAGCATAACTGTTTTGAAACATTACACCGCATGACTAAGTTGAATAATTGCCCATTACCTGTTGTACTGTGAAATTGCCATATTATTGTGTAATTGGACTTTTAGAGGGGGGAAAAGTAAGATATGCATAATCCTTTTTTCATATTTATTTAACACATTTATTGTTATCGAAACAAAACATACATAATTAAAATATCTTTATATATATATATATATCACTCTAAAAATTGCTGGGTTGTTTTGACCCAATTTTGGGTCAAATATGGACAAACCCAGCCCTTGGGTTACATTGTTTGGTCCCACTTTATATTAAATGGCTTTACTATGTACTTACATAAAAAAATAAGTACAATGTACTGTTGCATTGTAAAACACTTTTGCTGCGATTGAGATGTGATACTGGTAAGGTTAGGGTCAGGTGTGTGTGGTATGGGTCAGTTTAAGGTGTAAGGAAAGGGTTAACTGTGTAATTACATAGATTAATACAGCTGTAATTACATCCTGGTATTTTTAAAATATAAGTACAATGTAAAAACATGTATGTACACAATAAGTCCATTGTATCAAATTATTAATTTCAATGTAAGTACATAGTACTTAAAGCCACTTAATATAAAGTGGGAACCGTTTTTGCAATAAAAATTTTAACCCAATGTTTGAGTTTGTCCATATTTGACCCAATTTTGTGTTAAAACAACCCAACATTTTTTAGAGTGTATATATAAAAGCCTAGCAATGTAGGAAACATTAATTATTACTCATTAATAGTTGATTTAGGATGTCTTTGGCTTGACCCGCCACTGAGTCGCCCCCTGCTAGCTGGGAAAGTCCACATGTCCATCAGTGCATGACAGAAGCTCATAGAGCCGCACCGCTCAGCCGCTGGAGTGATTGACAGCTTCTCTTACTGAGGGGGCGGGACGTCCTGCATCTGCTCCGCCACGTTTGATGGGAGCATGACAGGAGGCAGAGAGAAGGAGGAGAACTGAATAGGAGGAGCAAGTAAATAGATGGACTTTGTAAGTAAATAGATCAAAATTGAAATTGAAATAAAAATTATACTCTATTTGATGGACATTCATTCAGTGCACTCATGCAAGCTATTTATGGTTGCACACAATTACATAATTAGAATGGATGTGTGTGTGTGTGTGTGTGTGTGTGTACACTACCGTTCAAAAGTTTCGGGTCGGTAAGATTTTAATGTTTTAAAAAGAAGTCTCTTCTGCTAACCAAGACTGCATTTATTTGATTAAAAATACAAAACAAACCCAGTAATATTGTGAAATATTATTGTAATGTAAATCAGCTGTTTTCTATGTGAATATATAATAAAGTGTAATTTATTCCTGTGATCAAAGCTGAATTTTCAGCATCATTACTCCAGTCTTCAGTGTCACATGATCCTTCAGAAATCACTATAATATGATGATTTGATGCTCAAGAAACATTTATGATTATTATCACAGTTGAAAACAGTTTTGCTGCTTCATATTTTTGTGCAAATCGTGATTCATTTTTTTTAACACAGTCTCATCCCAAGAAGTCATATATTGACGTCTTGGGACGTCTTTTGACCATACGTCAATATCCGCCTTTTTAGGGTACCCCTAAACGTCTGTAAATGACGATCCTGGGACGTCATACAACTGACGCTTTACCTTTAACATCAGTAGGTGACGGGGTAGGTTTAGGGGTAGGTTTAGGTCTGGGGTAGAGTTAGGATCCGATAACGTCAGCTAACCGACGTTTAAGGGTACCCTAAAAAGGCGGATATTGACGTATGGTCAAAAGACGTCCCAAGACGTCAGTATATGACTTCTTGGGATGAGACTGCGCTGTTTTTTTTCAGGATTCTTTGAAAGTTAAAGAGAAAAGCATTAAATTAAAAAATAAATATTTTGCGTTATTATAAATGTCTTTACTGTCACTTTTGATCAATTTAATGCGTCCTTTCTGAAAAAAAAAATCTTTTTTTTTAAAAATCGTATTGACCCCAAACTTTTGAACGGTAGTGTATAAGTATATATATACTGATAGACTACTAATGTTTTTGAATTGTAAGATATATGATTGTGTTCCAATATTATTGTAAAAGTGATCAAAATCTTAGTGAAATTAAAAAGGCCTTATTGAAATATAACATTCTGAAGCTCTCATAAACCTCGTGATCTGCCTTCAGCATATTGCATAAGCTAACATCAAAGTTTTTGTCAACAGATCTAGGCGGTCATAGTAGTTGCATATCTATATTTTAAATTTCGCCTAAAAAAAGTAATATGGTGAATCATGTTCTTTGCATTAGTGTTGAAGTTAATTGTGAACTTCAGGACTACACATTCAGAAGATGCACCAGTCTATTGGTCAACAGCAACAAATCCACTGCTTTCACATCACAGGTGTCCATTATCAGAGATTATTTTCCCATTAACATTACATTCTAGTATGAGGTTAAATATGTATGACTAAATGTGTGAGCTCATCTGGCTGTACAGAAATCTTTCTTATTGCAGCACATCTGCCGGCTGGTAAACAATGAGAGTAACTATAATGCTGATGTGCACGGGTCTTTTTGTTGTTTCACCATGAAACTCAGTATTGTGGAGCTCCTAAAGAGATGTGGAAAAGGGAAAATATATATAATAATAAAATAAAAAATAATGTAACATGGACACTGTAAAATAAAGTGTTACCCATTTTTTCCACCACCATGTCCCTTAGGCTCTCCATACAAAGTTATGATGAAATTATGAAACATTTTACCAGCCCAAACCCTCTGGAAAAAAGCATTTGGCAGCATTTCTGCAAATTTGTATTATGTTGCTTCTTGCACGTTTCGCAATGCTTTCAAAGTGAAATGTCCTGTTTGTGGGGCTAAAAGCACATTAAGTTTTATCAGAAAACAGATGCACATGAATCTGGCAACATTTTATTACATTTAGGCTATTTGGTTGTTGTGTATCAGGGCAGTTCAGGAGTGAGATCTGGCTATGTGAGCCTATAGTTTGAATTAAACCCTTTTAATCAACCCGATCTCACGACCTGACTCGTACGAATTTGTACGAATTGGTAGGATTTTTGCTAAATCGTACATATTTTACGAATTCCAAATTCGTATGAATTTATACAAATGACCTACCCCTGACCCCGCCCCTAAACCTACCCATCACGTGGGTTTAGACAAATCGTACGAATCCGTACAAGTGAGTTCGTATGAATTGTTACGAATTAGCCACCTTTTAATCATTCGTACAAATTCGTGCGAATTGGTCGTGAGATAGCGTTGCTTTTAATGGCTCTTTCGGTATTATCCTGCTGAAAATAAGCCTTTGTTTCATGTGTCATTGTTGAAGGGAAGAGCGGCTCCTGGGAGCGCGTGTATCCATCACATACTTTGGATTTTCCCGGCAAAACCTTCCCGAGTCCTTCACATAATAATCAGTCTCATGCTTAGACAAGCTTGGAAGTCTTGTTTTTTAAGTTTCATTACAAGCTGTTCACACATTAGCAATACAAGATGTGATTTATGTATAACCACTTTAATCTAGTCTGCATTTACATTGCTTGATGCATATCTATTTTGACATATATTTGTCCCATGCTATGGTTATCACTGTCAATCATTGCAATTTTGAGAGTTAATGCCCACATTTAAATGTAGATGTGACTTCTTGAATCTCATGGATCTCTTACATCATGTCTACACTTTGTTAATGAGAGGATTCACAAGCGTGGAGAACTAAGCAATGAACAAAAACTTTTTGAGCAGTGAGTGGATTCTGCCTAGAAAAGCCAGAAAGACTACAACCAAATGTAAACAGACCCTTTTCCGTTTCCGCTAGCGCAGTAATATCAACGAGCACGGAGTCCTTCAACAGATATCATGCGATTTTACAAAATGCCAAGTAAAACACGACAGAAACTGTATTTCGCTACGCTACTTGTTTTGGAACATTAGCGAACACCACTTACCATTCAGTGAGCGTCACAGTTTTGAAAACGAACGTTAAGGGTTGTTTTAACCCTCTAAGACCGACAGGAGTGCCGGCGCTACTAAATGGCTAGCTCAATCATTCTTTCTGCATACAAAACCAGAGATGTAACATGTTCAGATCAAGCCTCCAACATGCCCATGTTGCGTTGTTTTCACCCTCTAATCAGTCTGTACAAACTGCGTAATATGCGTTTACAAAAATAAACCACAAAGATGCATTGCACGTCTTTGAAACACATGTTCTGTAGATCTGCGATTGATAGTTACGTCTTCCGATGGCTCATTGACGTATCACGTTCTGTGCACTATGACCCCGCGTGATTTTTTTCCCCAAACCACTTCAGCAGAAATCCCGCCCTGCAGCCGATTTCATTGGTTTAGGTTACAGTGACGGGTAGGTTTAGGGTTCAGTGTTGGGTGTAGGCAATCTGTACAGTGATTGACATAACCAATGAAAACTTTAGAATCAGCTGCAGGGCAGGATTTCCGCTGAAGTGGTTTGGGAAAAAAAATCACGCTATGACCCCCGGGTGTGTCGCATGTTGTGACGTCACAAGCTGCGTCATTTGACCATGCGTTTGACTCCCATTTGCTATATGTTCCTTTTTATCGTTATTGTCTTTTTACCATTGCTTTATTTTATCATTTCTCTCTCCTTTAGACATTCACAAATACAAGCACATTCACACACACACACACACACACACACACACACACACACACACACACACACACACACACACACGCACGCACGCACGCACCACACACACACACACACACACACACACACACACACACACACACACACACACACACACACACACACACACACACACACACACACGCAACGTATGTCTAAACGAAAGTACAAGGACGCGGAGGTTTTGGAAATACTAATTGCGTCCGATGGCGATGAACTCTCCGTCTATTTATTTATTTGATATTTTAACCAATTCAATGTTCAATCAATATTCAAAAGCAAAATGTTCTCTGTTTGGCCACAAATGTAATTGAATATTTTACATGGCATATGTAGATGGAATGAGTGTAAAAATGAGTGTATCTTAAAAACTAATTTATGTAAACAGTTCAAATAAATTCTGTATAGTTTTAAATTGTTTTATGCATGTTTTTCTCATTGACAAGTATGAGGTTGACATTTATCCATTTTTTGTATTGAATAAAATGTTAAAAAAAAATTAAAATTGTTTTTTCTTTTTGTTTATTGCACTTTTGAGATATTTATCTAGTTACTATTGATTTATTACAAACATAGCCTTCAAATTGGGAGAGTAAGGATTATTTTGATGTATGGAGCTCTGAAGCGCTCAGAGGCGATTCTAAAAGAGTCAAAAAGTCGAGACAGGACCCATCGTCAACATTTCTGTATTCTCTGTTCGTTTACAAATGATGCACAATGGTGAAGGTGTTTTGAGGTCATAATATAGTATTGTGCAAATAACTGTGCAAAAATGAGCCCTTGTAATCATAGTTTGCGTGAAAAGTAACAGTTATTTGGTGTTTTACTGCCTCTAGTGTTCATTGCAGCTGAAAACTGCATGGAATTGCATGTTTAAATACAGCAGAAATGTAAGTAGAGGACATTTTGCCAATGAAATGTTTTTTACACAGCTCCAAATTTAAAGAATAGTCTGCATTGCTCATTAACTATTTCATGTCTTTTGAAGCCATACAATAGTTTTGTGCGAGGGACAGTGTTTTGTTGGTCTTTTTATAGCTTGAAAATGCTTAAAATCCTCTTTCTTTTTGTTCCAACGGAAAAATAACAGCAAATGGGTGAACGATACGTTTAAACACAGAAGTGTGTGCTCACGAAAAGCACGATCATAAAAAACCCTGTCCTAGGAACGACTGAGCCAAAAGGACAATATAAATATGAATGTCACCTCTCTTGGTATGTTCCATGAGGGAAATTGACTTTTTAGCCTGCTGCTGTCTTCAGCCATATGCTGATGTTTTCATATTCCAGAAAATCAGTTCAGGGAGTCATAAAGTTTCTTTAATTTCAAATGATACCCTGATGCTGCAGAATGAAAGGGCCGGCCGTCTGTCACACTGCAGAGACTTAAGTGCCACGCGCTGCTCCTCTGGCACCAGCAGACGTACAGCTTATCTATTTTTCATGCCTTCATTCACACTTACTGACTAATGAGGCCGTAAACATCTTAGCAAACTTTCAAGAGAGCGACTAAAGAACTTGTGCTTAAACACAGAGAAGTTTCTTTACGCGGAGGGAGGGGGAAATGGTGACGGACTCGCAGGGCAAAAAGTTCTTCAAGAATCAAATCTTTTACAGTGTAACTAAGGCGAAACATGCACTGCGCTCTGGATTAGATATAGACATGCATATGTGGAGAACTGCTCACAACCTCTAAAAAATGTTGGGTTGTTTTAACCTAATTTTGGGTAAAATATGGACAAATCCAAACATTGGGTTAAAAATGTCATTTAAAAATGTAACCCAACAGCTGGGTTTGTCCATATTTGACCCAAATTTGGGTTGAAACAACCCATAATTTTTTTGAGCGCACAGAATGCGTTCGAGCATACCATCTGTGTTGTTGTTTAATTGTTGATCTATGTGCACATGCGTAAGGCCAGTGTCATTAGCTGTGTCTGTGTATTTGGCCTCGCTGTTCAGTCGAGGATTTCACAGAGTCTGTATGAAGACAATTTTAAAGAAACTATTTTCATATTGGCTTGCAAAGCACCATGATGTCACATTTTATGGTCTATGAGAATAAGTTCAAATGAGTTCTAGAGATAAACAAGCGAATATTTGTATTCCTGACCACACACACATGACTGTGAGATGTAATTGCAAAAAATATGTTTGCTGTACTGGTAAAGGCATTTTAGCATGCTATTACATGCTTTAAAATTTAGTTATCAGGTTGATTTCAAAATCGCATCGATAATGTATAGTAATAACAATAAGTAACAATTGACTTCCCAAATGTATTCAGAGGCTGTTTGAAATGAGAGAGTATAACGTTCAGTTTGATTTCTGTTTCCTTTTCATGACTTTTAGGTATGTTTAATGACACGTACGCTTAAAACGGATACGTTTTCCTTTTGAGTTTTCCGAGTACAGACGACACCATTGTCAAAACGATCTCCATTCACACGGATCCGCGAAAACGACTGTAAACGTTGTATTCTTCCAGGCCAGTAGATGGCGATGAAACACTATAGACTGAACACGTGATACGCATGTGCATGACATCATCGTCTTCAGAGATTCAGGTTTTGTTGTTTACACGGAGACCGTTTTCAAAAACTTGCACTTTGAAACCTGTTTTCAAAAGTTTGCATTTTCTGGCACACAAAATGCCATTGTTGTGTAAACGAAACGACCAAAACACATAAAACGTTTTACGTTTTTAGTTGATATCAGTCAACTAAACGCAATATCAGTCTGCTGCGTAATGTACTGTTGCATGGTTTGAATGACAATAAAGTTGACTTGACTTGAATCCTAGTATGTTCTCATTTGTTGCCATGGCAACGCATTACTTCATTGATTTGACCCACCTGCTCCTTGTTAACCTTTGTGTTACTCAGTGTATTTATAGCACTTAGTTTTAGTCATTTTTTTGTCTGTTCTCCTCTATGTTAAGTTGATTCTGTTTCTCGTGTGTGTTTCAGGGCTCTCAAGTGTCACGCATTTCGGTCTTTTGTCACGCTCTCCTGCCACACATTGTATTTCTCACGCTGAAAAACTATTTGATATATAATTAATATGCCGCAGCAGCGCCCAAAACGCGCCGCTCTCACTGTGAACGGCAGGAATCAAGCGCGTCTCCTCTGGTGTTGTTCGTGAGCTATAGCAATCAGAAATAGCATATTGTATCCGGTAAGATATAACGCAACAACCAATCTCTCTCCACCCCCCCCCCCATCGGCTGGATGTCACTCTAAGCAGTCTTCAAAACTTGAGAGCCCTGGGGCCTGTTGCATAAACCTCTAAGACTAGTCTTACAACTTAGACATCAAATTTGTTTCTTTTAGACTGTTCATAGCTTTTTTAAATCAGTTTCATAAAAACGTAGATTGGCCTAATTTGATACCATAAAGTAAGACTGACTGCCCCTGACTAATTGCTAGTGGTTATACTAGAACTTAAGACACTGTCTTAACGTAATGGCTATGTTTATGCAACCGGACCCTGGTGTTTGAGTTGTTTAATAAAGCAGATCCAGCCTCACAATTCTCATTGCTGCAACAAATTCTAAAAGAGAGACTTAGCATAAACTAAAAAAATAAATAAATGAATAATATCTATATGAAATGTTGGAAACAGTCATTTACAAATTTTTAAATTGTGTATAAAGGTCTTAAGAAATGTTGTCTTAACTAACTGTCTTGATTTTTCATGGATTACATATAGTGGAAGTGATGCGTATTATGAAAAAGGGTGGTAAAATAGCTAATGCTTCAGCCTACACCTTTTTTTTTTTTGGTTAATATGAAAAATCATGTATGATTATGGTATTGTAAATGAGGATTAAAATAAAACATGTTGATGATGATGAATTCTGCACACCCTAATCATCACCGTAACATGGAGTGTCATTTCTTGGCCTCCTGACCAGCCTGCAAAACTTCCTCAGACAAGTCCAGACTTTTTAGAGCTGAATGGACAGTTTACTGTACCAGTGAACATCGTCTGGAGACTCGCTCCCTGCGCAGTCGGAGACCCCTTGATAGTAGGCAGTAGCCACTGCGCTATTACTGAGTTTTTAATCAGCACAGTTATGTAAGGTGTCGGGTTTTAAACACACACAGCTCCGTTGTCATCCGCACCAGATCATCTCTCCACGCGCAAGCCGACAGATGCTCGGTCCAGCTGGTGCCCAAAAAGTTTATAGCCCAGTTGGAACGAGGGTCCTTACGCTCTCCACAATGTTGGCCACCGTCGCCTTTTTTAACGAGTCACGAATAGCCTGTTTATCTCTTGCTCCCTGCTGTTTCGGCATTTTCCCTTCCAGAACAATCCCAGAAACACATGCTGCTACAGACGCAAGTGCAATGTGCACAGACACTCGGAGCCAAATTGCAACAAGGAGCGTTTTTTTTCCCGCCTTCTTCTTGGGCGTCCGAATGTAAGAGGGATTACAGGATGTGTAATAAAGCAGCGATTCAGATGTTGCATTTGACCCCTTCAATATGCTCAGCCAGAGAAAATGGAGCCCAGCCGAAGCTCAACAAACACTCAAATGACTCCATAATTGGCATGCTTTGTTGTTCATGTTTTGGCTCTGCTGAAAACGGTGTGAAACGCTTTCTGTAATCGCGTTACATTATAACAACACATGGCTCGCTCAAAAGAGATATAAGCTGGCAGGACCTCGCGGACGTAGCAGGTGGTGTTGACGGTTTCTCGTCATCTCATAGAATAATGATTTAAAGTTCGCGTGTGCACAGATCAGAGATGCCAAACATCAACCGGCTAATGTGACTAGAGGAGGGGTTGCATGTCTGTTGAAGGAGAGCGAAAGCGCCGGTAAATAAAACACCATCAGCTAAATGAAGTGTTGCCAACACAGCAGGGTAGACTGTCTAATGTGTAGATTTACGCTTAAGACGCTGTGAACGCCGTTTGTCCTCTTCCAGACTGATCTTCAATCTGAGCGGAATAAGAGTTTCTTTTGTCAAAGTTTCGCTTAGCAACTGTGAGTCACTATTAGTTAAAGGAATAGTTCAGGCAAAAATTAAAATGCTGTTTTATTTACTCATCCGTAAACACACATGTGACCGTATCTGACAAGTTTAATACTGATCAAAATTTCACTTACTCATTAATAATTTCATTTTGACATCATTGACAGCAATAACACATTGGTTCTTCAATGCGTCAGTTCAAATATATAACATGGAGAATGAGATTTGAGAGCTGAGGCAGGCAGCAAAGTTTTCAATGAATAAGGACATCAGTGTATAATATGATATATAATATATTATGATGTGATATATAAGAAACCAATGTTCAATAAATCAATTTAGTAGTGATAAAAATGTCAATTAAAGGCATAGTTCACTCAAAAATGAAAATGATAATCTATTACTCACCGTTATGTCTGTCTAAACACATAAAGTTGTTCATCTGAGAGAAACCTGAGAGATTTCTGGCCCTTTATTGAAAGTCTATCAACCAAAACCTTGCCGTTACAAAAAGTCAGTAAAGACAGGGTGAGAGTAATGAAAGAATTGTGCTGTTTAATCCAATTCTTCTGAAGAGACACACTCTCTTTATATGCATGAGGAAGAAGAGATCTAATTTATACTTTTATTCATATGAATGTGTATCATCAAATATGGTAAACAGAAGCTCAATCGTAAGTGTTTGATGCACAAGAGCAAACCTTAGTTATATTATAGACTCGGTGCATTAATGTAGTGTTCACACTTGGCAGGTTTGGTTGGATTAAACTGAACTCTGGTGCGATCGCTGTTAGTGCGGTTCAGTTGAGTAAGTGTGAACGCTGCCATCTGAACTCTATACTGCCACCAAACAAGAGGACCGAGATGCTGAAAAGATGTTTTCTCAGTCCACTTCCAAACCAACTCTGGTGTGGATGAATAAAAATATGAACAGAACACAGACCAAAGACATGTAAGCGAACCGAAAACCCGACATGTCACAAGTTGCGACCCTAAAAAGTATAGAATACTCAAGCAGGCACACCTGTTTTCTCTCATCATATTCTCGATGTTGCTTGTCACAGTACAGGCAGATTTGTGTGTGTGTGTGTGTGTGTGTGTGTGTGTGTGTGTGTGTGTGTGTGTGTGTGTGTGTGTGTGTGTGTGTGTGTGTGTGTGTGTGTGTGTGTGTGTGTGTGTGTGTGTGACGGAGGGATTCCTGACGCTGTTTTGACTCCTTTACACATTTTATAAGCTCTTCTCCATTATATCTCCATTATATCTACACGCATACAACGAGCCCAGAACACAGCATAGATTTGGATGTTCCATCGCAAAATATGTCATAAAAGCCATTGTTTTTTTTGTTTTGTATCTTTAGGTTCAGCCCTAAAAATGCCCATGTGAACGCTAAGTGAACCAGGACTAAATGGATAATTTTCTTTTTTGACTTTGGACCAAAATAACCTACAGAATCGAACTACAAGTGTGAACACACCCTAGAGTTCAGCTGATCACATGTGTGTATTTCAGACTCTAATGTGGCTCATCCAGTCAGAGTCTGAATCAGAAATGAGTCAAACTTGCATTCCTTATTATTTTCAGTTGCTAATGACTTCTTTGATTTGCTTTAAATTAGTTTATGTAAGCAGCGAGGTATGAAGACGCATGTATATTGTGAATAAAGTCACTGCTGAAAGGCATTTTAGTCAAGATAGAAGAAAATGTTCTAGAACCTTAAAGTCTTCTGTCAGGCGCTTCATATGTAGAACATTCCATCATGACATAATTTTATTGATTTAGCTTTAATTAATTAATTTTGATTTGAATTTGAATTTTTTTTTTTTAATTAAGCAGCTCGTAAACATACTTTGTCACAATTTTTTTTAAACTAATTGTGGAAGATTTTCCCCTTGCATCTGACTTAAAGCTACACTGTGTGATTTTTACCCCCATCTAGCGGTGAAAAGGTATATGACCATCCAGTGAATATTAGTTTCTGTTCCTCTCAATTTCGATTTCGTTTTAACTCCTACGGTGGCCAATGTAGTCCAAGATTAACATGGCTTCAAGTTTGACCTCGTCCACATTCGACACGGTGCCATCGAGTGTTAAAACGCGAAAGGCGAAGCTTGAATTGTCCCTCTTTGGCTAATGTACTTTCAAGATGGAGGGGCAACATGGCGACCGACATTAGAACCCCTTACCCGTATGTATTTTCAATGGCATATTATACACTCACGAGAATACTTTATTACTTGAACGAAGTAAATATACATTAATGAGCACATATATTTTTGAAAGAACTAAGTGTTTTTAGCTAATAAACTAAAAAAGTTACCCAGTGTAGCTTTAAGTTAAACCGGGTGTCCCAGACACGTATGAATTTATACTCTAAAGCCCTATTCGCACGGGATCAGTATTATCTGGGGACCTCGTGTGATTTAGAAATTACCCCCCCACATCTGAATTTCATGTGGCGCACAGGATAACCCAAGCCTGTGATTTTACTCAAATTTACTGACTTATCTCCCGGATATGACGTCAATAGAATTTTGCTTGGAAATTTATTTTCGTTATAGGTCTAGCTTTATGATATATCATGACATAAGAATAAAGTTCCTTACCGCTGCTATACATGTCATTCATCTCCATCTAATCATTCTTTTTGTTTTTGCTCTTCTGATGATTTTCAGCTTTCACTTTCTGCAAATTGTGTAGTTGTGTATAGCGATATGACCCAGCACCCAAAATACTATAACTAAACACTAAATACCTAAATACTAAACACTCCAACACAGACTCCATTATTCGTGAAAGATAAAAAGGCGCACATGAAACAAAAACCTTAAAAAGATTATACACGATCCCGCCAAATCACAGAGATGCCGATTCGCACGGGACTGATATTATCACAGGACCTCGGGGTTCGAAGAAATATAGTAGGTCATTTGCGGGGGAATTTTTACTTTACAAATTACAGACATGTCTGATTCGCACGGGATTAAGATCTCAGACAAACTCCACATTTATTATACCTGACTAGAGGTCACCAGGTAAAACTAATCCCGTGCGAATAGGGCTTAAGTGTATACTGTATATATATACTAAGCGTACTTCAATACCGGTTCAAGACATTCAACGTCTCGACCTTTTCTGAACACTATCACTCTGGGATAAGGTCTCTAGTGCTCCTCCAAACACTATCACTTGAGAATAAAAGTAAGATATCGAGTGTTTAACCTGCTGTGAATAATCAAACAGACTCCAGACAATGCCTTCGAATAAGCTTTAATCACGGCCGGAGGATCTCAGACCAGTTTCAGAGAGAATCCCACCAGCAAAAACAATACAACAGTTTTTATAGAATAGGAGCATTGCAAAGGTGACTTTATTTATTACATCATTTTTCAACAATATGATATGTATAACTCACCAAACCCTTATATTACTAAAAGCAAATCCTGTTTTCTTGATTAGTCAGGAGTTTATATATTTAGACATCCGTTTTCATTTCCCCTTTTGTTATATTCGGCCATAATCCAGACACACACTGACTTTGACCAAAGTGCTGGGGAAGGTTTCAAAAGCATATAAATGTCATTCCTGTAAGAAAAGGAAATATTAACTATGATTAATTAAAAATTACATCACATAACCCATTAATTAGTATATAGTTAATTAGTTAGTATTAATTAGTATTAGTTTATATAGTTAAGAACCCAGTTCACACTGAACCTAAGTGTGTGAAGCGCAGTGATCCCTTCTGCTTTTAGTTATTTCAATAAAAATATGTATTAATAAGGAAATTCATTGAGTGCCTCAGTTCCTGCTACAAGATGTCTATGGGCGCTGATGAACAGTTTCACGTCATCACTTTTTCTATATTTTAGAGTAATGTGGATTTTAACATTTCTCTGCCCAATCAACTACCTTGAAGAATTTTTGATAACGCTAGTTTGGGAACCGAATCTCACTATTAGTTGCTTATTATCTTTCATATTACTGGCTTATACTTATAAAGCACATATTAATGCCTTATTCTGCATGCCCATATTCTACATCCCTGAAACTTATCCATACCTAAACTTACAACTACCTTACTAACTATTAATAAGCCGTAAATGAGGAGTTTGTTGAGGCATTAAAGTGAATGTGTGTTCCTCAAACTAAAGTGACCGGATTTGAATGCATGCCTTACAGATGCAGAAACTCCTGATACCGTACTCCATAACAATAACCTTCCCTCGAAACAACATGCAAGTCCTGTGGCCAAGCCAGTGATCCATGTTGCAAGCACCATGAAGTTGTGTTGGACTGAAATATCTGAGGAATCTTGGCAGAGAAGAGGCATTGCCCAGCAGCGTGAAATTTTGATTCTGCAATTGTCCCCTTTGTGGCGAACACAGAGTTTACCCTTTGCATTCTTGTCATTGTACAGGTCACTGAGGCAGAGGCGGCCAAGTAGAAAAGATCCTGCCAGGTTGGGAACAATGGGAAAAGCCACCCCATAAATGTCTCCGCTTCTGTACCGCCCCATTGACTCCCTGATACCCCACTAAGATGTCACTGGTTGACCAGCCCTCTTTAAAACAGCTTAATTAGCTGAAAGGCCGCTGTTGTCTGAGCGTGTTGGCGTTGAAATAAAAAAAAGGCTGAAAAGTGTTTCTCTCCACCTCTCATTGTCTCGGTGCTCTCTCGTGACAGAAATCAGCGTTTTCCTTCAGAGTGGAACACAAATAAAACAACATTCCTTTCAATCAGACGAGAGCGCCTGACGACTGACGCCCGAGGAAAGCCTCCAATCCTCACGGTCTGCAGCTGGGTTAAAACACACAGATTTTACACAGATCATCACTGCATCATTATAAGAGATGAGGATCTTACCATGAAGGATGTTAGACATACTGTAAATGAAATATTGATTAAAATTAATGTATTATGTGAGAGGAAAGGGACTAGGGAGTGATACTTGAAACACAGTTTTGATATTTAAATACTAGTGTTAATAAATGTGACTATTTATTGATTATTTCTGCCTTTTTCTTCCCTAGAGTGCTAGGCTGTCACCTTTTTCTCCTTTCTTCGCCATTGGCTTTTGGCTTGCTTAGTTGGGGACGTTTAATTTTGAATTGAACAATACTATTACAACATTATTTTCCTGTTATCTCTGTAAAGCTGCTTTGAAACAATCTGTATTGTAAAAAGCGCTATATAAATAAAGGTGACTTGACTTGACTTTACGGTACTTTTACATGCAACCTGATTATTTGTTTATAATCAAATTGAAGACTGAATTGGACTGAAAAAAACTTGTTCGATCACTGAATATAATATCAATCTATCGAAAGACTTGTGTAGATCTTAAATGATCTGTTTGATGGGAAGATTTTAGACAATTTGAATCCAATTCTTAGTCAGTATGCAAAACAGCTTGTGCACGTGTTTTTTATGTCTCATTTATATCATATTTGCTAAATGCTTATCAGACATTTTTTTTAGATAAATGTCATTAAGAGAAATGCGCCAGTTGTGCTTGTTTCTGAACGTGGGAACATGCACTGAAATTAGTTAAGAATATATGTAGCCTAAACACGTGTAAATTAAACGCAAAATTAGGGTACATATGAACAGAACAGAGAATAACCGATACTAGTTTCTCTGCTGATACCAATACCAGAATAATCAAAATTCTCTTACGGAAAAAAATCTCTCCCAAATAATGCTGTAAACTAGTGAATCCTCTCATTTAATATAATATTAAAGGTTAAAATTAACAACATAGTCCAAAATATTATAATCAACTGCTATTTATTTTCAGATATAATAATTACACTCAAATAAAAACTGAAATGTTTGTATACAACTTAGTTGCACACTTTCTAATGCAACGTTCAGTGACATTGTTCACAAGCTGTTTTATTGACGTCTTTCTGCGGTTAAAAAACACTGATTGAGAGATTACATGAGACATGATGTATTTCAGTAAGTTGTGCTGTATATTTCAACATACTTATTGATGCTCATGCTTGTTTTTCATGCTATAACTTATAAAGCGGAAGAAAAGACTACAGCGATCTCTCACGTCACATTTAAGAGAACAAAACACCATTATCATTTGATTTTCATGATAAAATGGACAGAATTTGAAAGCTGAGACTCTGTTTCTGATCAGAAGTACGAGCACTAAGCTCTTTGTGATTATTGGATGTGAGGCGTTAATCATGTTTGATGTTGGGAAACGAAGTGTTTTTGTGTGTGGGCCCAATTAATGTGATTCCCAGTTTATTTAAAGTTGACTTTACTCTACATTGGTATTGTGCCTGATGAAGACCTGATGGTCGAAAAGTGCTATTAATAAATTCATTTATAGCAGCTGTTTTCAGTGTGCGGACTTCACACTTATTTTTTCCCGTTGACGTAGAGAAAACCACGGGCCGACAACCTTGAACTAAAGATTCAGAGCCTGCTTTTATGAAGCTATTTTTGAACTGTTAATGCGTTATTGTCACGTTAACTTGCCCTAAATTCAACACAAGAGAGACATTTTCTTCACACACATTATGAGTTACATCTGACAGTCCACTTTTGATTGACAGGATAATCGGTCCTGATCATTGACCAATGGTGATAGTGTAAATGGCTTAGTGTAAAAGTCGATATAGTGAATATAGTGTATATTGTAACATTTAAATTAATCATTTGAATGCACGTTTTTGAGTACGTTTTCACATTGTACATATATTTAAAAAATATCTGTTGTTACTACATATACACTCTCAGAAAAAAAGGTACAAAAGCTTTTCAAAAGGTACACCTTTGTACCTAAAGAGTGGATATTAGTCCCTCAAAGGTTCATATTGGTACCAAAAGTGTACATATTAGTATCTAAATGGTATATATTATAACTCTTTTGAAGGGTACTGTCCCAGTGACAGCTTATACATTTTTTTCTGAGATTGACTAACAACATCTATAATTACACTTTTGACCTTCCCTTTTACCATAACCCAGCCTTAAATCTACACACACCAGCAAACCTGTCCTAACCTCACCTGTATCAGCTCAATAGCAGCTCAAGTGTTTTACAATACATCAACACAATAACTACACTGTACCAAACAATAATTATATGATGTAAGAACACGGGTTAAGACCCCTAATATAAAGTGGGACCAGATCACTTATTGTTAAAGGATTAGTTCACTTTTAAAAAAGCTTTTGCTGATAATTTACTCACCCCATGTCATCCAAGATGCCCATTTCTTTCTTTCTTCAGTCGAAAAGAAATGAAGGTTTTTGATGAAAACATTCCAGGATTTTTCTCCATATAATGGACTTCAATGGGAGCCAAACGGTTCAAGGTCCAAATGACAGTTTGTGACGTTCGTTCGTGACCTTTTCAACGTAATTGCGTATCACGTGACGTCACATGAACGCGCATCACAGAACAGAGCAAGGCGAGGATCTGTGCTTATAAAACTTAAACTTTGTTATTTCTTTTTGAAATGAGCGATGGTTTGGCTAGATAAGACCCTTATTCATCGTCTGGTGTCGTTTAAAGTCCTTTGAAGCTGCACTGAAACTGTCATTTGGACCTTGAACCGTTTGGCTCCCATTGAAGTCCATTATATGGAGAAAAATCCTGGAATGTTTCATCAAAATCATTAATTTCTTTTCGACTGAAGAAAGAAAGACGTGGACATCTTGGATGACATGGGGGTGAGTAAATTATCAGCAAAAGCCTTTTTAAAAGTGAACTAATCCTTTAAGCCCGTTCATTGGTAGAGATACACTAGCAAGGGCAAAAGTTTCTTTCAGCCTCATTTCTTGTTTTCCTTTCAGAGCCGACCCCTGTTATTCCTTTATGCGCTCCGCTCTTCAAAGACTCAAAACAGATTGATTCTCATGTGAACACAGCTGAAGTGGGGACCCTGCCTTTCTGTGGCGGCTCTGAGCCGCTAGCTGCCTGTTTACCGCTGTTTGTCTGCCTCCGCGTGAAGATGAACCGTAGCAATCGGAAAACAAACTGGCTTTCACGAGGCCATGTCAAAGGTGAGCAGCGTCTCCCCACGCAACTCTCCCCCCCGACGGCCCGAGTGCTGTCGTAACCATGGCGATATACCTGCTCGGTGTGTATCATGTCTGTGTGGGAACAGCATTACACACTTTGTCAGGGTGATCAATGGGGTTGGTGCTCTCGTCGGCTGTGTGACAATAGACGGCAGTGCTTCGGTTGACCACTACAGGGCCTGACTTCACACAGTTCCCAGCACACGCATGTATAGATGCTATGCAATTACATTAAAAAAACTGTGATGTTTTCACAATAAAGTTCAACTTGTTAGCATATGAAGAGTCAGATTCACCAACTCCTGGATGACGAAACCTCTGAATCAACATGCAGCAATGCTACAATTTTCTAAATGTCATAAACATTTGTTAACAAACAAGTATTCATCACTTCAATGAGCTCATTGTTTTCGCCTTAAATTATTACATTGTTTAAATTAATACATTTTTAGCTAACTGTGATTTGTACATTTCTGAAATACAGAAAGACAGTCACCTGTGATTATTGTAACGTGGACTTACATTCTATATAAAAAAAGTGAATTGAATTGAATATCATGCTGATAACACACAGAAAGTTACAGCGTTTATTAGTCTAGGTAGTTCATTTATTAAAGTCCTCCTGTAGTCAATAATTGTATCCCTTAAACCCATCTTTGATCACCACAGTTACATATTTAAACTTTTTTTTTCTTGGATTTTTTTTTGTTGTGCATTAAATATCTTGAATGTAACTCGACACCCTTGCCTCATTTAGTATGTGCGGTTCAATGAATATGCAAATGAGCCCCGCCTCCACTCACTCACTCACTCAGAGATCCACTGGTTGACGATCACACGTTGATCTGATTGGTTACAAGGTCGTTTGTTATGTCAGAAACACCAGCGATTTCAGTGTTTTTGAGACTGTCTTTGGTTCACTGCAGTTTTAAGGAGAAAATACTCAGCAATGCTGTCGACTTATGAATTTACACATGATTTGTCTTAAAGCATATTAAAAACACCATATAGACATAAACAACATTAAAAACTTGATTTTCCACCACAGGGGGACTTTAAGGTTTATATTAAGAAATTAACAGTAACTTACACTTAAAGTCAACATGAAATCATTATGTCTATGTAAAGTCCCCATAAAACATACAATTGCAAATAATGTTTGGTTTAAAGCACTTAACTAAACCCAATCAAAGTGAGAACTATTTACTCATAATAACCATATTAACAACTGTTTACTGGTTTAAAATACTGTACATTACTTATATGGTTATTAACTTGTTAATAAAGCATGGAAAAAGATTATCTAACTATTTGTATGAGCTAATTAAAAAATAATGTTGTTCATTACAGTGACAATTAATGAATAACTCTATTTGTTTATAGCCTATTAATATATGAACAATATGACCACAATAAAAAAAAAACTTTGATAATAAACTAGTAGTGTGCAAATGATTTGTAAGCACTTTCACTATTATAAAGTGTTCCTGTGTTCAATGTTAGTTCATGTAGTCAACTAATGTTAACAAAGTGAACCTCATTGTAAAATTGTTCAAACTTTAAAATAAATTTGCATCATTTTTAAAATCTTGCACTTTTAAAGCTACATTTGCTTCATAAATTTGTCAGAAACAGAGAGATGGCGACATTTCGCACTCATGCATGAAGTTCAATTTCAGGACAGCAATGCGTTCCATCGCCACTCGTCATTTCTGACTGCAAGACGAGATATAGAGCCGACATAACTTACTTTTTCAACAACAGCTGGCTTTGAGAGCTCTGTGGATTGAACCATATTTAACCCTTATGTGGCAGACCACCCGCTAGTGTCGGCCTCGTAGACTGACCATTCACAAGTGGCCCCGGGCCCTCGGCCAATATGATATAGAGCGAGCAATGACCAGGTCCTGATTTATGCTCTGCAAGCCTGAACATCTTTAGACTAAGCCTTGTGAAGTGGCAGACAAAGCCTCCTCAGATCACAATGAGCATCAGCATAAATCGGCTTGTTTTGAGCGATAGAGCGTTTATGAGGGGCGTGTGCACACTTCATCCCTCCGTTCCCAGGTCGTGTTTTTACACAACTTTACACAGTTTCAGGATGTGTTTTTAAAATGTGAGAACAGTGACATAAAGATTTGTGTCATTGGTAACACTTTACACTTTAAGATCCCATTATGTTAACTTATGATGAGCAATAGATTTGATACAGTATTTATTAATCTTTGGTAATGTTAGTTGATAAAAATGTAACAGTTCATTGTTAGTTCATATCCATTAAATCATATGAACAGATTTTTTAACAATGTATTAGTTAATGTTGAAATTAACAGCTTTAGGAGTATTTTTCATTGTTAGTATTAACTAATGTTAACCTTATATATATATACATTACCGTTCAAAAGTTTGGGGTCAATACGATTTTTATTTTATTTTTTTATTAATACTTTTCTTCAGAAAGGACCCATTAAATTGATCAAAAGTGACAGTAAAGACATTTATAATAATGCAAAATATTTATTTTTTAATTAAATGCTTTTCTTTAATTAAATGCTTTCTTTGAACGATAGTGTATATATACATAATTTAGGGTCATTTAGCATCATTTAGATTTTTGTTTAAGAAATGAATCTGTTTAATCAGTAAGGAGGTAATTTTTATTCAAAAATGACAGTAAAGACGTTTTTTTGAACTTTTAAATTCATCAAAGAATCGTGGAAAAAATGTTAGCTACCACAACTATGTCAACTAACTCTCATATACGGTATTATTAGACTGTCTGTTTAATATCTGCTAACATTTTATTTAGATGCTCCTCAACAGAGTAACAAGATGTCAGCTCATTCTGCTCTCTACTAATACTGTAAATACTGCAGTGAGAGGTACAGTAGTGTACGTGCAGTTTCAAAGTTACTTAGTGGATTATCGAGCCAAATGCAATGACATGTCAATCGTTTTTGTTCACGGTTGTCCTGCGTTTGACAGTCAGTCATTCTTTCTTCTAGATGGCTTTGATTTTGAAAAGAGCGCTCAATATTGTGGGACGACCACTGGTGGGATCAAAGTCGCTTGTTTTATTTTTCACACAACAGACAGTCCCAATTCCTCCGTCATTTCCCTGAAACTGAGAAGTTTATTCCATTCCCACTGTGTCCCCTGTGAATGACCTCAGCAAAATGACCTCGCATAACCATAAAGCCAGAGCACAATCCGGCCGGATTAATAATTATTCGGCAAGGCGATTGCCGGGGTTGTAGGCTTAAACAGCTCAGCAAGGTGGGGTCAGCGTATGCCAGGGCTGATGAATTGACTCGTGAGCTGTCTCTGCAGACGGCAGGTAAAGGAATGCCCCGCGTGATAGATGAGCACCCATGTTGTGCCCTTGACTATGGGGGAGTGAGAACAAACCCCCAGAACACAAACACAGGCCACGCTCATCTTCCACAGCCTATTAATTACACTCACAAACACAATAGCAGCTCTGAGATCAGAGAGAGAAACGGTGACCTTCTATTGTCACTAACTGCTCAAATAGATTCAGACGGACACATAATAAAACACCACAGAAAAAATGGTAAGACGGCCCTAAGCTACATCTCTTTCTGAAGCCTCCAGAACTGTGAGAGAGCCGGACAATGGCTAACGCTTTAAAGTCTCCTTGTTACATGTATATTTACCATAAATTATGCCTAATTACAAACAGACAACACTAAACTATAAACCTTATATATCATAAATACATATAGTAAGTACATGTTGTTAATTCATTCATAGATAGATAGATAGATAGATAGATAGATAGATAGATAGATAATAGATAGATAGATAGATAGATAGATAGATAGATAGATAGATAGACATATATGGATAGAAGAAAGACAGAAAGACAGAAAGATAGACAGACAGACAGAAAGAAAAAAAGAAAGATAGTAGATAGATAGACAGACAGACAGACAGACAGACAGACAGACAGACAGACAGACAGACAGATAGAAAAAAAGAAGATAGATAGATAGATAGATAGATAGATAGATAGACAGACAGACAGACAGACAGACAGACAGATAGAAAAAAGAAGATAGATAGATAGATAGATAGATAGAAAGATAGATAGATAGAATAGACAGACAGACAGACAGACAGACAGACAGACAGACAGACAGACAGACAGACAGACAGACAGATAGACATATATAGATAGAAAGAAAGACAGAAAGACAAGTCAAGTCAAGTCAAGTCACCTTTATTTATATAGCGCTTTTTACAATACAAATTGTTTCAAAGCAGCTTTACAGAAATAACAGGAAAACAATGTTGTAATAGTATTGTTTAAATTCAAAATTAAATGTCCCCAACTAAGCACGCCAAAAGCCAATGGCGACAAAGGCGAAGAGAGGCGAAAAAGGCGACAGTGGCAAGGAACCAAAACTCCATCAGTGACAGAATGGAGAAAAAAACCTTGGGAGAACCCAGGCTCAGTCGGGGGGCCAGTCCTCCTTTGGCCAACGAATGAACAGTGTATGATTATGAATTAGGCAGCATAATGTCAGGAGTCAGATGTGATCAGAACTTTCACTATATTTATCCAGTTCATCTGGTTGGAGGTTGGGTCATCCCGCCGGTGAGGAGATGAGTATGTTGAGGTGTCCATGAGGCCTTCAGTGTTGATGGGCTGGCACTTCAGGGATGCGTTGTCGTCGTGTCCGGCGGTTTGCGGTAAACCTCGGGATAAACAGAGGGACTAATATTAGCGTAGACGTCTTCCTTCTTATGATGTACAAAGTACATCAGGATTTGAGGGAAGTGTTCCCGGTTCCGGCTGATCTAAACTATCCAGCCTAACAATGAATTATAGAAATCTATAATGTATTATGTGTATGCTAAGCCAAAGAGATGTGTTTTTAGTCTAGATTTTAAAATGACAGACTGTATCTGCTTCCTGGACCGTGTTAGGAAGATTGTTCCAAAGTTTTGGTGCTAAATAGGAAAAGGATCTACTGCCAGCAGTCGATTTTGATATTCTAGGTATTATCAACTGGCCAGAATTTTGAGATCGCAATAGACGTGAAGGACTATAATGCGTTAAGAGCTCGCTCAAGTACTGGGGAGCTAAACCATTTAGTGCTTTGTAAGTAATCAGCAATATTTAAAAAATTTATATGATGTTTAATTGGCAGCCAATGCAGTAGAGGTCTTCTCGGGTCCTAAAAACTGTACCCGACCCGAATCAACCCGAATCACTACTTACCCGAACCCGATGTGCATAAATAATTTTTTATTAAAGACAAACCCGACTCGAGACAGACCCGATAAAATTAGACCCGAGTCCGACCCGACCTGACGCTATTTCCTTTGGAACCCGACTGGACCTGAACGTAAACATTGTGCACAGCCTGCAGCCCTGCGTTTCTCAAAAATGCACATAGACGCGCAAGTGTAAGCGCGCTGAAGTGCTCAAATGTCAATCACACATCACTGTAACCAATTACGTCCTATAAAATGTGGCATAATGTTATTTAGCCTACAATCCCGTTGTTAAAAAGTTGACGACCCTGGATATTTCTGTTCTACTTATTTGTTCTTTTTCTAACTTCGCTCGGTGTTTCACTATGGGAATCGCTTTGGGCGTGACCAATTACGGAAGCTCCTATGCCACCACGTCTGTCTTTGACAGATAGGTCGAAGACCCCTAACGAAGTCATTCTCGCTTTCTTCCCGTGAGGGATTACATCAAGCTCTCTCAGCGCGTCCGACTTCATTGCTGATTTTCGCTAAACTGTTCAACAGGCGGACCGTCATTGGATTACGCCACCGAACGCGACTTCAGTGGATTGGACTGTGTTGAGTGTCACATCCGAATAGTGTCCGCGTCAAGGCGAGCTATTCTGTTCGGACTATCGCGCGTTATCACGACGCTTGTATTTTCCAGTGGCGTCAAGCCATCTTTAGGCTCTACGCGTTAAGGCGAGCCGTGAAAAGGGCTAACTACCCTAAGTGAACCTCGGACTAACGTGTTGTGACGAGTCGTTGAATCACTCTTTCTCTCTCCGGCCGTTATGTCGACTGTCACCCCCGCCAAAGGGAATGAGTCGAAGAGCAGGGAGCCTGCACCCCGACCGTGTCCATCGTCATGTGGAGCAACCGTCTCGGGCATCCCATGTGCATTGTGTGTATGGGAGCCAAGCACGCTCAGACGTCGCTTGCGGACCCGCAAATGGTGTGGACTGAGTCATATTGTCCCGTTTCAATGTTCAGTGAGGGACATATTATGTTTTCTCCAGGATCTGTTAGATAAAGGGAAGGCCTTTTCTACGATAAAAGTATACTTAGCGGCTATATCTGCTTGTCATGTGGGTTTTGGTGACAAGACAGCAGGTCAGCATCCTTTAATAAGTCGTTTTATGAAAGGGGCACGACGTAAGAGGCCAGTGGCCAGGCGAATGGTCCCGTTGTGGGATTTGTCTATGGTTTTAGAGGCCCTTTCTCAACACCCTTTTGAGCCGTTGGAAGCTATAGGGTTGAAGTTTCTCTCTCTTAAGACAGCGCTGCTGTTAGCACTGGTGACAGCGAAGCGTGTGAGCGACTTACAGGCCCTGTCTGTCAGCCCGTCTTGTCTGCAGTTTTCTCCAGGGCTCACAAGGGGCCTTTCGCCCTAACCCTGCTTTCGTACCGAAAGTAGTGGACTCGTCTTATAGATGTCAAACTACAGAACTTACAGCCTTCCACCCTCCTCCGTTCTCTACTCCGGGGGAGAGAAGACTGAATTATTTATGTCCTGTACGGGCGCTTCGTGTGTACGTGGAAAGGACAGCAGGTTTCAGGAAGAATGACCAGCTGTTTGTGTCATGGGCTACTCCTCGCAAAGGGAAGCCGTTGTCACGCCAGCGACTGTCCCATTGGATTGTAGAGGCTATCTCTGTAGCATATAAATGCAGGGGTTCTCAACCTCCTGAGGGCTTGAGGGCCCACTCCACTAGAGGCATGGCTACTTCTTGGGCCTTACTTAAGGGAGTTTCAGTCCAGGAGATCTGTGCAGCAGCAAGCTGGGCTACACCGCACACTTTTGTACGATTTTATAGACTGAATGTGTCAGAACCATCCTTAGCTCATGCAGTGCTAGGAGCCAGCACATCAGGTCCTATATGAAAGAGTATAGCGTATGTGGTGAATCCGGGAGGGGTCTATATCTCCCATAGTGAAACACGAGCGAAGTTAGAAAAAGAACGATGGGTTACTTAACGTAATCCCGGGTTCTATGATAACAGAGTGAGGTGTTTCACCAACACTTCCCTCCTTGCACAGGAACGGGAAGAAATCTCTTTATAATGACTTCGTTAGGGGTCGCCCTGAGTGATATAGGTGGGGGCGGAGCCTGATCTCAGGTCGACCTGTCTGTCAAAGACAGACGTTGTGGCATAGGAGCTTCCGTAATTGGTCACGCCCAAAGCGATTCCCATAGTGAAACACCTCACTCTGTTATCAAAGAACCCGGGATTACGTTAAGTAACCCATCGTTTTCCCTCACCTTTTTCGCAATGTCTGTTATCGCCTCCGTGCTTTTCTGACAGTGACACGTATTTTTAAAATTGATTGACAGGCCTGGCTTGACGACAATTCAAATACTTGCATTTAGTCAAACATCCATCCACATGATGGCGCACTAGTTCTTCTTGGCAAACGGAGGGGTTGGTTTATGTGGAGCGAGCAACTGAGTAAATAAATGCGGAGGCAACCGTGCTTATACTTATCGCCCATTGCACGTAGAAGCGCAGATTCGCTTTCTAACTTAGAAAAAGTGAGAGAACGGTGTCAGAGTTGTTTTAAATGCTGCAATTTTGTTAAATGCCCAACATAGTTTAAACGAATTCGGGTCTCCTTGGGTC
>CM070833.1:35459418-35531918 GCA_036326025.1 Chrosomus eos
TCAAAAAAACAAACCAACACCCCTAAAACAGCTCATGTTAATGTTTACACACTCAGTAAAGAAGACTGTCAGATGATGTGAATGGTGTTTCAGAGGCACTTATGTTGAGTATTGTAAAGGGTTGCTAGAGCTTGCCCCGGGGCTCATGCTGGTGTCACTGACACAATAACTAAAGTGTCAATACAGCCGGCTCTGCCACTGAGAGTCCCGGTCCCGGCAGTCATAAATCATCATCCGGACAGCTCCGCTCCTGCTTCCCGATCCGCTGGCATGGAGAACAGCCTGGGCTCGTTCCCCCGAGGAGACGCCGCAGAGTCCTGACAGCCTCTTTAGTGCGTTTGGAAACACCAAAGAAGAAGACAGAGAATAAAAAATGACACACTTACAGTATAGGCTTACTTCAGTTCAATTCTGTCATCAAGAATCAAGATCAGCTTGGCTTTAATCATGTTATACATATCTGAAAATATAACTGTAACTTGCACGTAATACAGTAAATGTGCATCAGGACGTTACATCTGTAGAGAGGCTGAAATTAAAGAGACGGACTTTGTAAAAAGAGAAAATGCTAAAAGAAAAAACAGCCAAAGACACAATTATACTGTGGTCCTGGATTCTGGCTCTATACAGTTCAAGCTATTGAATATTTTATAATAGCTTTGTCCTGTTTACTATCACTGCACAGATCCCATATAGTAGATGTGACATTTGTTTGATAACAATATTCTGTTATGTCAGTGTTATTTTCTTTTTTTTTTTATTTATGAGCAACATTTTCTCTAGTACACTAGATATTGTTGCACCAATTAGATTAAAAAAGGTTGGAGAGAAAACTAAAACACCATGGTACAACAGTGCTACGCATGCTATCAAGAGAGAAACTCGTAACTTAGAGCGTAAATGGAAACGAACTAATTTAGAGGTCTTCAGAATCGCGTGGAAAGACAGTATGTCACGTTATAAAAGGGCTCTAAAATCAACCAGGGCTGAGCATATCCGCAAACTAATTGAAAATAACCAAAATAATCCAAGGTTTTTATTTAACACCGTGGCTAGACTAACAAATAATCAGACATCTCCAGAGCAAAATATTCCGTTACAATATAGTAGTAATGATTTTATGAATTACTTCAATGAGAAAATAGAAAGCATCCGAAACACAATTGTAAATGTACAATCCTCTATGGTGTCTTATGACTCAGCCTCAATTATGGCCCCTCTAGAACAACTAAACCGCTTTACAACTATAGGACAGGAAGAACTAAATAAACTTATCATTGCATCTAAACCAACAACATGTTTATTAGATCCAATACCCACTAAACTACTTAAAGAAGTGTTACCTGTAGTGGAAGAGCCTCTTCTCAATATTATTAACTCGTCTTTATTTTTAGGTCATGTTCCAAATATATTCAAGCTGGCAGTAATAAAACCTCTCATTAAGAAACCGCAATTAGATCCAAATAACCTAGCAAATTACAGACCCATCTCAAATCTTCCATTTATGTCTAAAATACTAGAAAAAATTGTGTCCGCTCAATTGTGCTCTTTCTTGCAAGAAAATGATATCTATGAAAAATTTCAGTCGGGATTCAGACCGAATCATAGCACAGAAACTTTGCTAGTTAAAATTACAAATGATTTACTCTTAGTCTCTGACCAAGGCTGTATCTCAATACTAGTTCTACTTGATCTTAGTGCTGCGTTCGACACTATAGATCATAAAATACTCTTAGATCGACTACAAAACTACACTGGTGTTCAGGGACAGGCATTAAGCTGGTTTAGATCGTACTTATCAGACCGTTACCATTTCGTCTGTTTAAATGGGGAAAAATCGAAGATAACATCAGTAGACTATGGAGTGCCGCAAGGATCTGTCCTAGGCCCTCTGCTATTCTCAATATATATGCTGCCACTTGGTAATATTATAAGAAAACATGGAATTAATTTTCACTGTTATGCTGATGACACTCAATTATATATCTCATCACGACCAGATGAAAACACTAACTTATCTAACTTGACAGAGTGTCTAAAAGATATAAAATGCTGGATGACGTGTAATTTCCTGCTATTAAATTCAAATAAAACGGAGGTATTACTTATTGGTCCAAAAAACTACCCACAAAATCCCTTACAATACAACTTTAATTTAGAAGGATGTCCTGTTACTTTATCCACTACAGTAAAAGACCTGGGTGTTATGCTAGACCGCAACTTGACTTTCGAAAATCATATTTCATATGTTACAAGAACAGCCTTTTTCCACCTTAGAAACATTGCTAAGCTACGTAACATGCTATCTGTTTCAGATGCAGAAAAGTTAGTTCATGCATTCATGACCTCGAGACTAGATTACTGTAATGCTTTATTAGCTGGTTGTCCTGCATCCTCAATAAACAAGCTACAGTTAGTGCAAAATGCAGCCGCTAGAGTTCTTACTAGATCAAGAAAATATGATCATATAACACCAATTTTATCATCTCTACACTGGTTACCTATTAAGTTCCGTATCAATTACAAAGTATTACTATTGACTTATAAAGCTCTAAATGGTTTAGCTCCTGTGTATTTAACAGACCTTCTATCGCCCTACAATCCATCGCGCTCTTTAAGATCACAAAATTCGAGGCTTCTGGTCATTCCTAGGATATCTAAGTCTACTAAAGGAGGGAGGGCATTCTCATATTTATCTCCTAAACTCTGGAATAGCCTTCCTGATATTGTTCGAGACTCAGACTCGCTGTCCCAGTTTAAAACTAGATTAAAGACGCATCTCTTTAACCAAGCATTCACTTAATGCTTACCTTTTATACTACTTCTGAATCAGTTCGAATGCATTAATATTATGAACATCAGCTATGCTAATTATTTCCCATCTGTCTTTCTGCTGTTATCTCGGGACGCTAGTCCCGAGGTAAATAGCGTTCGTCAGCTCCAGTTTGTATCCAGCCTCTCACGGAGACTTCAGATGCCCCAACACCTGTGATGAGACGACTAAACGCCTGTGGAGAGACGACTCGACGCCTGTGGAGAGACGACTCGACGCCTGTGAAGAGACGACTAAACACCGGCGATATGTTATGCCTAAATTTATACATGATTAACTAACTGTATTTTTCTTTGTACATTTCTGAAATGCACTTTCTGTAAAGCTGCTTTGAGACAATGTGTATTGTGAAAAGCGCTATACAAATAAACTTGAATTGAATTGAATTGAAACTTGAATTATTTTATTTAATGAATATGGCTACACTTTATTTTGATACTCTCCACTTTAGACGTTCTATAAGTAACTTTGCAACTACATGTCAACTATTAGTATTCTGTTAGGGTTTGTAGAATTAGTTGACACGCAGTTGCAAAGTTACTTATAGTCAGTACAATATAATATATTAAATATATTATAATATATAAAAGTGTTGTTAAATATTAAGCAGGTCAGGTTAGTCAAGCTCGCATCAGTGACTCTCAGCTGATCCTCTACCTATAGGAATACGACATCTATCACTGTATTCATATATAAGCTCCTTCAGTATTATCAGCAGCTGTGGCGTTTCTCAGGAGTGAATTACCCTCCTCCCTCCCCAGCTCCACCTCTCTCACTCAGGATCTGCCATTCTGATTCCCCTTTAAATCAGACTAAACTCTCGAATTATGTTGCACATTAAAATATTGAGTTGACATTAATGATATCTGCAATACAGTCTTGTTGGTTCTGTTCTGTTTTTCCTAAGGCCACGTGTATGAGAGCGTTTTGGCAGCGCAGTATTTTTTTCAGTTGAGATGCTTGTTACGGAATATCAACGAAAGTGTTACTAGTATCTAATTTCACACATATTTTGTTTCTGTGTTGATTCTATATTAAAATGTCGATACAATGTAACGTATTTTCTCTGGCTCTTGTTTTTTAAATTATTTTGTTCCGTTATTATGCGTGTTGTTGTTGTCATCTGTTGTGACGTTGAACAAGCAGAATGTCGCAGTTGGTTAGTGTGGTATTAGCCCCGCCCCTCCTTCACTGTGATTGGACGGCTGGGTAAAAAGTGACAGTGATAAGCGCTGCGTTTTACCCAAGCGGCAACATTCTAATCTGATAAATGAAGCCTACCCAGAAGTGCGAAAAACTGCAATACATGTAAACTCCGCTAGGGGCCGGTCCCAAAAGGGAGCAAATGTCCATAGACCCCATGTTAAAATGTCCGTTTTCACAGCATAAATTCATGTTTTTACAGGTTGGTCCCATGGACTTTTATTGTATTTCTCGATAGGTTCCGAGTGCCTGACAACTGTAAGGGGGGTGAATTTTTTTCTAACTCGTTAGTTTAGATCGTATTTAGATATAAAATGTATGACAAATAAGGGCGTAGTTAACTTTGATTGACAGCTTGATTGACAGCTGATAATGGGCTGCGCCGAGTGGAATTCCTGAAATGTGACGTCTCGGCCATGATCTGACCCAACACATCACACCACCTCTGTATCCTTTCTGAAAAGATTTTCCAAGATGGCGCCGCCCATATCCCCCATAAACGGCCTCAAAACCGTTCTTCAGAAAGTCCATGGGTGACGTCACAGACGCTTTGTCCATATTTTTTACGGTCTATGGTTTTACCCCAAAGTTGAACATTCTTCAACTCTTGGCGACCAGTAAAAAACGCCGGGCGCTTCAGCGTGAAAAGAACGCTTGTTACGCTCATGGCGTTTAAAAACACGGCGCTCCCATTGAAAACAATTGGAAAAATACGCCAGTTGCGTGAAAAAACGCTTTAGTGGACACACGACCGGGTTATTGCTCTTATTCATGATAGACTGCATGGATGAGTTCAGCCCGTTCTCACCGCAAGGCGTCATATAGATGACGCTCTTTTGACATTCGTCAAAAACTGACGCATATGGCACCCTTTAGCGTCAATATGAGACGCAGATCCCAAGGCGTCATAACCCTAACGCTACCCCAGACCTAAACCTACACTGTAAAAAAAAATCCCGTAAAAAAACGGCAAATCTCTGGCAGCAAAGTTTCCAGACGGTTTCCGTTAAATTACAGCAAATAACCATTTCTCAAAATTACATGCAAAAACCGTAAAAATACAGAATTTACTTTACAGTCAAAATTGATTAAATTACAGTATATTACCGTTGATAATGGCTTATTAAACCGTGGAAAAACGGATAAATTATGTAGAATTACATTAAAAAGACAGTCAAAATTGATTAAATTACAGTATATTACTGTTGACAATGGCCTAAGAAACCGTGGAAAAACGGATAAATTATGTAGAATTACATTAAAAAGACAGTCAAAATTGATTAAATTACAGTATATTACTGTTGATAAATGGTTTATTTAACCGTGGAAAAAATGATAAATTATGTCAAATTACATTAAAAAGACATTTAACTTTCAGGTTAAACTGTAAATTTAGGGTTTTATAAAGTTATTTTATTATAATCCTGTCTATGTACCGTTTTTTTCTTTTAATATATAGTTTTTCTGTGTAAAATAACAATGAAATTATGTATAAAATGCAATAAATACATAAATTCAAATACAAATGTTTGTATATTTACAGTTTTAATTTGTTCACATCCAATTTCACAATTTTGACCAATCTCTAATTACGAAGCCTACTTAATAATAGCAAGTTTACAGTCAATTTATGTTAAATTAACTAAATGTATAAGTACAGAATACTTTCACATTTACAGTATTAGTAATTGAACAAACACTGAACGTCAAGATAAGTGATAGATAGGAAATACAAGCTTAGTATATAAATTTAGAACATGTAAAAATATCCACATTAAAAGGCAATTGTTGTATACCTCATTACTCTAATATAATTTTTTTTTACGTTTACAATTACATGTTCTCCAAAGCGACTTACCAATTACGATAACAATAGAAGCAACAAGTGCAGTGACAAGTCCCAGTTAGTCTAGCACAGTACACATAGAATTTTTTTTTTTAAACAAAGATTTAGTATTATTGGGTCAAGTGTTTACGAAAAAGATGGATCTTTAGCAGTTTCTTGAAAATGTGCTGGGCAGGTCATTCCACCAGCAGGGAACAGCCCAGGTAAAAGTCAGTGAAAGTGATTTTGTGTCTCTTTGTGATGATGGCACCACAAGGCGCCTTTCACTTGTAGAACACAAGCTTCTGGAGGACACATAGATCTGAAGAAGTGAGGTTAGGTATAGGGCTACCTTTAAAGACCACTCTTGCTGCAGCATCTGGATCAGTTGCAGAGGTTTGACTGATGCTGGAAGAGCTGCCAAGAGAGCATTACAATAGTCCAGTCTGGATAGAACAAGAGCTTACACCAGTAGTTGTGCAGCTCCAGTAATGATGTAGAAGGCAAATCAGCAGAATCACACAGCAAGTATGGTTTGGCTGAAACCATAAGCAGTTCTGTCTTGGCAAGGTTGAGTTGAAGGTCATTCATCCAGCAAGAATGTTCCATCAGGTAGGCTGAGATGCGAGCAGCTACCGTCAGATCATCTGGCTGGAATGAAAGGTAGAGATATGTGTCATTAAGATAGCAGTGGTAGGAAAAGCCATGTTTCTAAATGACAGAGCCTTGTTAGAAAAATAAATAAAAATGGGTGGAATCTAACAAGTAAAACCTCTAGTAAAGCTCTAGTAAAACCAAACCTTGTGCACACTTTTAGTGCAATCATACGGAATCAGAAGACTTGGTCATTGTGATTTTTTTAAAGTTAATTATTCCCATACCTTGTTTGCCATGATCATCTGCTTTCCACATGACCTGAAATCACACACACAAAAAAAATTAAAACTCAGTGTTACATTTAACTGTTACACATGTCAGAATATGTTCCATTGAGACAATGCAAAACCTCAACTGACCATGATCTGGAAGCTGAGCAGGAAAGACTAACAGTAATGTTTTGAACTGCCATGTGATTTTAGCTACATTTATAGAAAGTAAAAATGAATATGATTTAATGTTACTGTGACCTAACTTAGCTGCATCAGTTACACCTAGGGGTTCATCATGCTATATTCATATTCTAGTCTTTGCTGTATCTTTATCAACAAGTACAGAACTGAATTCGATTTCTTCACGGTCTTGATAGATTTAGTCACATTAACCATTACGAAAATTAGCCATGGTTTAACTACAAATAAAAAACGAACAAAAAAACAGGTAGGTCTGTTTTTAGTAAAACTGTGGTTATTAAAATTGTAATAAATCCTCCAAAAAACGTGGTTAGTACAATTTTACTATAATAAAATCAAGGATGTTTTTTAAGAGAACAGTTTTCAGCTTCCAAACAGTCAGTGTTTCAAAATGTCCCGCCTTTTAAGATTGATTGACAAATTATCATAACAAAGGTTTTATACACAATTGGGCAGATTTTGATATGCATAACAAGTCTACTAAAGCTTGTTTTAGGTCTTTAGATCTGTGGATTCAACTGATCTTGCTTAAAAACAGATGGAAAATTTAAAGACGCATGCTGCAGTGATTTGCCCTCCAGCTCTCGACCCCAGTTATGACTGAACATTTAAGAATGCTAACGTTAGCTTGGAAACTGTCAACTTAACACAAATGTAAAATAAAATAGCATTCACATGTAGTATGAGACTCTTACCTCAGCCGGTGATCGGTTGGCATGATGTCCGCTGTGACGAATCAGACTCACTGAAAAAGGGCGCGTTATTTCCGAACGGACTGACTGACACCCGGACCACCTCAGGTGTTCAGCGCTCCTGCTCACCGCTGCTCCCGACGAATATGATTATAGCTTTGAACCACCGTGATCACAATCCACTTCACGAGCGTAGACTGAATTCAAATCTCCCGCTTGTCCTCCTTGACACAGAGATTCAAACTTGAAGACAGATCTGTGATGACGACGACCGGCAGCTAACCGTTGTGGGCGGGAGGGACTAAGCAACATTTGAATCTGCGCAATCCCGCGCGCGCGAGCGCACACACATACGTCACACGCACACAAAGCAGCAATGCAGATTTGAAAAAATATTTATAAAAGACAAAATATACATTAAGTTAGGGGAGAATAATACAATTGATGATCAAAATATTTGCAAGACAAGATTAAAAAACTATATTGATTGTTGCCTACAGTTAGCCTACAAAACCTGCATGCCTACAGTACAGTAGCCTATAATGTATGTAGGCTACAAACACTAGCCTATCAAATCATTATAGTATTTTAATCTTGTAATTATTTAACCTTAAAACTCAACCCCCACATGCTTAATGGTCTTCAAGGAAAACATGTTAAATGACTGCTGATTTCTGCAGTTATACCTTCTTTTCTTTGTTTTCTAATTTCACAGAAAAAATCTGTAAAATATTACTTAATATTTTATGTAAAATTACACATAACCCTGTAAAAAATACAGACAATTTCCTTTAAAAAAACGTCAAATTGATGTAAAACCAAAATACAAGCAATTACCTGTAAATTTAATGGTGGACCTTTAAATTACAGCAAATATCAGTAAAATAACAGGCATTCACTGTACAATGACAAAACGGCAAAATTCTGTAAAAAAATACAGACTTTTACCTGTAAATTTACATTTTTTTCTTACAGTGTACCCGTCTCATATTGACGCTAAAGGGTGGCCATGTACGTCGGATTTAGATGAAATGTCAAAAGCGTCACCTAGATGACGCCTTGGGGTGAGAACGCGTTGATGAGTTCTTGCCCAGAACAGAGCCGTACCGCCAATCCTAACTATATGCTAGCTGTCAATCATATTTGACGGAAGTGTTCCTGACAGAAGTTCTATTCAGGGGGTTGAATAATTTTGAGACTGCAGAAGTCATTAAAAGTTACATTTTCAGTTGAATTTGTGGAAACCACTTGAAACATTTGTTGTGTTGAGCTATTTCAATTACTTTTGTTTTATTTGTTCATTGCAAACAGCTGAAAGTCTGGAAATTTTGCCAATAAACCTGATTTGCAAAGGGTGTTGAATAATTTCGATTACAACTGTAGTCTGTTCCAGTCTGATCCCAGTTTGTGTGTTGCTTGGTGACTCAAAGCTTGATGATTTAGCAGAAATTTTGAAGAAATATAGGCTAACTGGTGGATTTTGGTCAGTTACTCAATATTAATTATACTTTTAACTGTTACTTAGAACTGTTGCATAAAGCCATAGCAAAATACTTGTAAAACTAGTATAAAAAACAATTAAAAGATCAATTTGTGAGACTAAATTGAACATTTGTATTTGAAAATGATCCATTAAAAATGAATAAAGGTGATTAATAATGGTTAAAAATATATTAAAATAAAATAAAAGTCATGTTGTTGTGCACAACGGTATTGATTTGTTCTCTAATCACATTTTTGAGAGAATCCAGGCCATATTGTTTACATGCATAATCCTTTAGATGAAAGTCATATATCATTTGAGATTACATCAGAGAACGAGTTCTGTCAAAGGGCATGTAGCAAAATAAAGAAGATAAATGCAGGAAAATCCGAGAGCAAACAGGCACGTCTGTGATCACTCTTGGCGTTATTAGGCTAAATGAATTATGATGTCTTTAACTAACTGACAGATTACTTAGCTGCTTGGAGAGAGCTGTTTCACACTTGGCGGGGGCTCTCAGGGGACCGTGACACAGTCGTCCCATTGCCAGAGCTATTTTTCACTCAATTTAGCTCCAAATGATGGCTAACCTTGGGTTCTCCCTCTGGGCAAGGTTTATGCAATGATTAATGGCGAGTGTTTGGCCGGCTCCACCTGAGGGAGCGTCCCATCTGCAGCCGGGCGTCAGGTAGACCTGCAGGTGTCTGATGCTGAGTGGCAGCTTCTCTTCAGGATCACGGCTCGCGAGCGCCGGCTGATCGCTAGCATCTGCACTCGTTCTGTGTGTGCGGAGGAAAACCTCTGCTTCGAGATGTTGCTCTCCTGGAAATCTCTCTTCTGTTCAGAGGCAAGGAAAAGCCACGACACGATGATGCACTGTTGTCTTTGATTCATTCGAGGCTTAGACCATTTTTTCACAATTTTGTCAAATTGTCTTCATAGCAGAACACACGTTGTTTCAAAACAGCTTGTCGGTTCCATTTGTTAACATTAATAAAAAACTTTGGTAACACTTTATAATAACTGCACGCTATTAATCATGGGATTCATTCATGAATAGAAGATATGTCGGTTTTTCATGAAAACTTGAACTCGTTTAACTGTGTTAAATGGGGGAAATGTTTATAATGTCATTTATATTTCATTTTAATTTATTTATAATAGTATAGAATACAGAACTGATAAATAATAATTTCAAATTTAGTCAAATAAATTTTTTTGTGCTCAATTTGACGTTGTTTCAAAACTTTTAATCATTCTTAATATCTATTAATCATTAGTTAAGCATTAATAAACAGTTAATTCATAATTTATAAAGCATTAATAGAACTAAATACAACTATAAATGCTTTATTCTTGATTTATAAGCATATCTATAATGTGATTAATAATTGTATTTTCATACTTTATTAATGATCAATTTATCATTTCTAAATGAAGTATTGCATTATTTATAAACCAGTTATTTAAGAGTTGTCAGTCGTTCATAAGATTACTTAGAAAGTGTAAGTAAATGATTAATAAACTATTTAAATGTACATTCATACATCTTAAATACTTATGTTATAACTAGTCCTCACTTTAGAGGTAGAAAAATATAGTTATCTGACCACTACTAAATGCTTTATAACTGGCCGAATTAACCCTGAATTACAGTATAAATACATGTTAATAAAGCATTTACTAACACACTAAGTAACTATTACTATATGTCTGAATAATAAGATGCATGAATGTACATTTAAATAGTTTATTAATCATTTACTTGCACTTTCTAAGTGATCTTATGAACCACTGACAACTCCTAAATAACTGGTTTATAAATAATGCTATACTTCCTTTAGAAATGATAAATAATCATCAATAAAGTTTGAAAATAAAAATATTAAACACATTATATGCTTATAAATCAAGAATAAATCATTTATAGTTGTATTTATAAACTGCTTATTAATGTCTATTAATGCTTAATAAATGATGAATTAACTGTTTACTAATGCTTAACTAATGATTAATAGTGTGCAGTTATTATAAAGTGTTACCAAAACGTTAATTATATAAACATACTAAAATCAAACCAGTACCTGTTAATAGCTGACATGATCTAACAATCAAGTTTTATTTTTATATTAATTAACATTAACAAAGATTCACACATACTGTAACAAATGTATTGCTCACTGTTAGTTAATGTTAGTTTCTTCACAATGTCTTTTAAATGACGTCTAACTGTTTACATGACAACGATGTACTAAAAATGGAAATGTTTTTCCTTTATGTTTATCGTGTACAGAAGACAACTTTCTTCGTTCACACGGACCCTTTAAATTAATACCACTAAAACGCTGTATTATTCATGCCAGGCCAGTAGGTGGCGATGTCACTTTGTAAAGAAACACTACGCGTCTATAGACTGAACACGAGATACACATGCACACGACGCCACCGCGCTTTCACAAATTCACGTTTTTGTAATTTACACAGAGACGATAACAGTATCATTTTCAGAAACTTGCACTTTTAAACCCGTTTTCAAATGTTTGCGTTTTCAAGCCCAAAACCCAGTTGTCATGTAAATGAACGGCCAAATCACATAAAGAGTTTACAGTTTTTAGTTAAAAACACTGTTGTGTAAACAGACACTCAAAGTGCAAGTTTTTAAAAACTTTACCGTTATTATCGCCGTGTAAATTACAAAAACGTGAATTTGTGAAAATGGAGACGTCATGCGTATCACGTGTTCGGTCTATAGACGCGCAGTTTCTTAACAAAGTGACATCGCTAACGACTGTTTTTTCATTGTTTTTAATCGTTTTCACGGATCCGTGTAAACGGGGATCATTTTGACAACGTTGTCCGCGAAAAACAAGGTTAAAACTTTTCCGTTTTTAGCACGTCGTCGTCATGTAAACATACCCTTAATTAGATGTCATTTAAAAGACATTGTTAAAGGGGTCATATAATGGTACTTGCACTTTTACAAGTTGATTGTACTGAAATGTGTGTTGGCAGTGCCTGTACACAGCCATCATATAATGATAAAAATCCATCCAGTGGTTTTGTTTTAATCTCCTTATATGTTTTCCCCTGCCTCAAATCAAGCCGTTCGATCCTGTGACGTCACAAGCTCGCACGCCCCTCCCACGACTGTTGATTGACAGCAGCGTTTCAACACAGACCCGCCCTCGCTCGTGAGTGAGATGTCAATCATAGTTCGTCATCGTTTACACTGGAGCAGAATGGCGGCCGTCTAAGCGATTGCGGTGTTCTGTTCTTGGGTGTAATAAGGAACACAGCAGTCATTTTAATGTTCCTAAATCCGAACAGCTGAAGACGCAGTGGCTGAGTTTTGTTTATGAAGGAAATATTCACGACGAGCAACGTCAATGCGCTCATGTTTGCGCAAATCATTTCTCACCAGACTGCTTTATAAACGAGGCGAGGGTCAATATAAATCAGGTTTAGCTAAGAAGCTGCTACTGAAAAAGGAATCGGTACCAGCTATTCGTGTTCCTGCTGGACCTCCAGAAGAAGTGAGTGAAACGTTTTATTTATTATCCTTTATATGAATCTTTGCAAATCCCTTGCACGCTTCACGAATGTGGCTAATGTTTACACTCAGGGTGCATTACGGCATGTCTTCTATGTAACGTTACGACGTTCTCAATATAATTCATAATCCCACGTTTATAATAAAAAAAACGCGTTGGTGTTTTGTTATTAAAAACTGTGTAAGTTACGCAGTGTTACAGTTAACGTAACAGGAATATTAACAGGAATATCAATGCCGTTACAAAACTATAGATGTACTTAAAAGTTTTCTTAAAACATAAAACATTTTCGTACTGCACTAAACATAAACATACAGCCAATTCTTAGTTATCCTTCAACTAGAATCCTTACTGACATGACCTCACGTCAGTTTCAGTCACGATAGTTGTACCTAACACTGAGATAATGTCACGCATCATTGACAAGCCTGCATTTACAAAAAAAAAAGAAAAGTTTTTCAACATCAATCTGTCAACGAACTAACCTATAACTTACATTAGTAACGTTAAACACATAGCGTTTGTATCTCACAACTCTAACGTTACCCTGCCAGTACATACAAAAATAGATCAAAGTGACATTGTTAACCAACCATTCAGAAACGTCCTGTTCGAGCCTTATTGTCGAACTTCTTCGGGGCGTCATCTTGTTTCGGGTCCGACTCCGGTTCAAACTGATACGGTTGCACAGATGTGTCCTCAGAGAGAATCCCGCTGCCATAATAAACCCTCAACTGTTGTCAAGTTAACACTCCACGTGCGTTGTGTTACAGCGCCCACAGAACAGAGGGGCGGAGTCAGCGAAGCTCATTATCATTTAAAGGCATATGCACTTAAACGGAGTGCTGAACACAGAGCTGTTTTTGAGCAGGTAAAATGAGTGTTTTCTTAAAAAGCTAATGAGAATTTTTAATAAAAGTATATTACAAACTTTTCATTTAGACCCTAAAGATTCATATTAACTTGTACAAAAATGGCATTATATGACCCCTTTAAGAAATACAGGAAATTACTTTAATTTCAATATCAGGCATATCATGATGTTATTCCGCATTTGGTTGAAAATTACTTCAATTATGTCGTGTTAAAGATTTTAAAGTAGTTTAAACACGCAGCTGCTAGAAAGTCAACACATAATGCGGTAAAGCCAATAACAAATAAATACACTTTAATCACTTTGAGAAAAGAAGTAATTGAAGAGACAATAAATATATTGGATAATATCATGTCGCTTTTTCGCCTTTCTTCGCCATTGGCTTTTGGCTTGCTTAGTTGGGGACATTTAATTTTTAATTTAACAATACTATTACAACATTATTTTCCTGTTATCTCTGTAAAGCGGCTTTTAAACAATCTGTATTGTAAAAAGTGCTATGTAAATAAAGATGACTTGACTTAATAATATATCCTTTAGTTTCTAAATAAATACACTTTAAACACTTTGAGAAAAAGTAATTAAAGAGACAATAAATATATTGGATATTAAAATATCCTTTAGTTTCTAGGAAACAAAACCTTCCCCTCATCTAAATGGCTGCCTGATCAATTGATCATAATATAATATATCAAATATGCCACCAAATATTGTTATCAAAACCCACCCAAACTGAGTGACAACTTTGTAAATAGTGATTTCGGTGTGTATTTTCCGCATGAACAGTCTGTCTTCTTCATTCTGTCAAAGACAAACCCCCGTTCAGCGCAGATGCCGGCCGGACAGTAATCAGATTAGGACTCTGGACAGGTTTACGGGCTCTTGCTGTCAGCTTCGCTTTGTGTGTAAATGATCTGATGTGGCTCTTATAGTGATTAATGAGTGTGTTAATGTGATGCCGCTGATAGACACATCATCAGTGTCTGCTTGGCCGCTTCCAGACTCTCTGATTTGCTCTGGGTTCGATGCCAAACGGTCCAACCCAACCAGTGCTGGTTCTGATTCCCCATCCACACATAGCTTTTCATTAAGTGTAGTCCTGTGAAGGTAAACATCTCACATTTTTCAAACATTGTGGACAGAGTTTAAAGCTGAAGTGCGTCTTTTTTTATGTTAAAATACAATAAAATATGCAGAGACAACGATAATAATTCAAGGGTTGATTCTCCTGAAAGCCACAACATTGGCCTGTGAGTTTAGGGGCGGGGCTATCAGATTGTCTGACCAATGGCAGATGGGAAAGTGTTTGTGGAAACATATTAGGACATTTTTTCAACCACCTAGCAACGCCCAAGCAACCACCCAGAACACCCTAGCAACCACCTAGCAACACCCTAGCAACCATCTAGAATACCCTAGCAACCGCCTAGCAACACCATAGCAACCACCCAAAATACCCTAGCAACCACTTATCAACCACCCAGAGCACACTATAGCAACCACCTGAACAACATGAATGAGCCATATCTCACCACCAGAAGATCGTACAGACATGTTTGTTGCCTCGTATGGAATCATGTACCGGATTCTAGCAACGAGTGGCGAGTTTTGCCACTGCAAGCAACACTCACATTTTCTTCTGCAAATGTACATTCTAGTTAATATCTACTGTACCTATTGTGTATGATTTTTTCCCTCAGCTATCACTCTCAAAAGAAATTTAGGAGGCCCGTTAACAACTTAAATAAATGCATGGTTATAATTTACAGATTTAAATGTGTGTTTTGCTACAAGTTCATCTATAACTCAATGCAGTTTGTCCATTGAACATGATTTTATAACTCAAAAGTTTGATGCAAATTCATTTTAATTTTACTATTTAATTAAATTTTTTAAATTTTATTCAATTTTATTCAATTTTATTAATTTTATACATTTTATTAGTTTATTAATTTTATTAATTTTTAAATGTTTATTATTTTTTATTAATTTTATTAATTTATTAATTTATTTTAATTTACTTTATTTACTTATTTTATTTTATTTTAAAATAGCCATACCACATGTAGAACAAAGAATTATTATTATTATTTTATTTATTTATTTATTTATTTTGCAATTGGAACACATTTTTGTGACTTTGCATTCCCTATATACAAACAATATAAGTAATCTTAGGAAACAATTGCATAATAAATCCTGAAATGTTCACAACCCTACTTACTCGTAGATAAAATGTACAGATATGAATTATACAGTAGCTCTGTACAGTTGATGCATATTCATTTGAAGCCACATGAAACTGCCTTCATCAAACGACATCAAGTTTCCCTCTGAGCAACAGCTCACACAATAGCATCGAGGAGATGCTTTTGTTTAGAGAGAAAGTGTGTGTGTGTGTGTGTGTGTGTGTGTGTGTCAGTGAACAGGGTAAAGCCCTGAAAGCAGATAAAATCATATTTTGTAAGGGTGTGTTCAGCATAACCGTCCCGCAGCACTGGACAGCACAATAGCTGGAGGCGTTTACAGCATCATAAATCAAAGGTATCCGCCGCGCGAGAGCAGCTGGCACATTTGCAAATAATTGTAATTATTAATCATGCTGATTTCACACCCTTCAAGCGGGTGCTGGGAGATCTGTGTGTCCCGGCGGCCCTGGCGCCTGTGTGTGTTTGATGATGCTGAGACACACACAAAGACTCGGCTGAGCTGCGGCGTGGCTCAAAACCGGAGAGAATAATGTGTGCGGATCATTCATCATCATCACACTGGATCTGGAAGACTGGTGTTTGCTGTCGCTGCTTTTCATCATACTCACATGCTGCACTGATGTTGTGAAACGGGGATTATAAAAGACACTGGAGATGCCATCGCACACCTGTATACACTAGCAAGGGGGCGTTACATTGATCAAAACTCACAACTAAATACATGTAGAAAGTTTCAAAAGACCTCTGTTTCTAATAACTGCTGCTCATTTTAACTTTCATCAAAGAATCCTAAAAAAATGTATCCCAGTTTCCACAAAGATATGAAGCAGCAAAACTGTTTTCAACATTAATAATAATCATAAATGTTTCTTGAGCATCAAATCATCATATTAGACTGATTTCTGAAGGATCATGTGACACTGAAGACTGAAAATTCACAGGAATAAATTACAGTTTCACAAAAAAGTTTTTTTATACAGCCCAAACTTTTGCATGGTAGTGTATATTTAGCAAAACCCTGATTATTCTGATTATTAGTAAGTAACCATCTTAGCCCAGCAGAATAACATTTTCAAGTCTATCCCTCTCAGAACTTTTATGCATGACACTAATTTTGGTTTGAAAAAATGAAAATAGAAGAACAAAATGTCCATTCAGATTCATCATATCCTCTACTATCACTCTCTTCCTCAACGTCTCGCTTTATATATTTATAAATGTTTGCAACTTTTCATAACCCTTCTGTTCTCTCGTCTGCCCGGCCTTGCTGTGAGTCCTGCTGTACATGTATGAATCAATGCAATTCTGTACCAGAAAGTCATATTTTGATTAGAAATAACATTTTCCTGAGATGTTGATTTATCAAATACAATTTAAAAAGTAGTCCAATTTAAATGATAATTACAATATATCATCATATTTCCATAAGAGTGTGCTACATTTGATCACTAAATGAATATCATTCATTTTTAAAGACCAAGGAGAACTTGTTATCCAGATGAAACCGTCAAACTGTTGTTATCTCTTTATAGGACATCCAGGCTTTGACATGTACGGTGTCAGAGAAGTTCACTAAAATATAATGTCCACTACAGAGAGTGTATTCCAGTGTCCCACAAATTATTCCATTTATATGTTCATTTAACCTAAAAATGATTGAACTGTTTACTTCCCAAAGATACATTTAGTAATAATTTTACAATTTATATATGGAAAATTCATAGAATGGTATATAATAGTATCAAGCTTCACCTGTATTCAAACTAAACTTTCTGATTGCAAGGCTTTCCCCCTCAACTTTAAAGCAAGGCCTGGATTCATGGTTCCACTTTATTTTGATGGTGCATTTAACACATATAACTATAAGTAAGTATTTGACTAGTGCAAGGGTAAGTGTGTTGTGATGTATTATTGGCTGTAGCTCAGCAGTCTGATGGCCTACTTCACCATCTATTAGCATTGCCATATTCAATAACATGCTAAAACTATTCAGAGAGTTGTAATGTAATGCATCATGTGTTAGTGTGTTTAGTCATGTGCTCTGATAGCTCCGCCCCTTCATCTACACACTGCACACTTTGCTCATTCAGAGCGTGACGGCGGTATTTAAAGTGCACTATTTCTTTTAGAGTGAATTGCGCTGCACTTTCTGTCTAAGGCCATTTTGCTCTTCACGTGAGTAAATACGGATTCCTGTACAAATCTATTCTTTACAACTATTTTTTCTAAAAATGTTAATCATTATTGAGCAGAAAATGACTTCTATTTTAAGAACGAGTCACGGGTGTAAGGATGAGCTACAGAGAGTAATGAGATCTGCAGAAAGACTCGGGAGATATAATGATGTTGTCAGGATTATGTCTGACTTTGAATCTGTTTTCCTGTGACTCCCCCCTCTCAGTATATTTGGGTTCAAGTTTAAGTTTACTTTATTTATAAAGCACATTTAAAACAACCTTGGTTGACCAAAGTACTGTAAGATATATCTAAATCCATCCCAAAAATTAAAATCAACTTTCACAAGACATTAAACGCACAAGAATACAAATAGGTTTTTAAAAGACTTCTAAACTTAGACACTGTGGACTCTGTTTTGATATATAATGGCAATTTATTCCATAACCTAGGGCCAGTTCGGTCCTGTTTGCCAGTTTTCCCACTCCTCGTCATTCCTGAGTTGTCTTGTCATCTTCATGTCACTCATCGTGTCTTCATTGTGTTCCCTGTATATATACTAGTTAATTGTCGTGTCAGCATCTGCAAACTCAAACATGTGTAAGTACCGATCTTTTATACAGCGAGTATAAGGACATGATTGGATAGATGTGAAGGTAATAAGTGATTAAGTCTCAATCCCAATTCACCCCTTGCCCCTACCCCTTGTTTTCGAGTGTACCCAACAGAGTTATAATGGCCAAGGGGTTGAAATATTCCCCTACGAAATGGAGCGACCCTTCATGAACCCGATACGTCATCAGTCGTCGGCGATGGCTCTGACATTACGGAAGCGACGAGTTTTTACAGGATTTCTCCATGACAACAACTGAAAAAAGCTATGTTTCCATCCACATGTTTTTATCCGCATTAAGTGATATCGAATAAAAAATGCCTTATGGAAACAGTAAAATTCGACTGATTTTCATGAATATAATAATAATAATAAACGTTATTATGGCGCGATCCATTTTGTCTAGCGAAACTTTGTTCCCAAATGTTTGCTTCATAGACAGTATAAGAAGTGGACAGAGCCGTCTCATTGGAACTCAGTTGAGACAGTTGAAGCCCATTTTTAGCGATTTTTGAGCACTTCCGCTCCTGACGCGCAGACTCAAACCGACTCAAACTAAGCTTGATGACGTGAGCAACCCGTCTGACAGACGTAAATCTTCTAGTAGCTGTGCGTGAAAATTGCCAATGTTAATCTTGCAGAGACTTGAGCAAAGAGTTCTCATACCGAATTATTTCCAATTCCCCAAAAACATTGTTGAAATGTTTTGTCCCGTTGCTTTTATGGACTCATTATCTATGGGCTTCTTCCTTGACGGGATGTCCCCCCGATTGCCTGTGAGCTTCTCCTCCTGTCTGTACGGTAATGTCTGTACAGCGTGACAGAGAGTCGAGTGGTTATGACGCAATCGTTAGCCTATTTTTACAAAAACTGTTTCTACGGGGCCATAATGTAACATAGAAGGTAATGGAGCCCTTTATACATTGTCGTGTGTCTTTAGAAATAAATAATGGACAAATGGAGTCTTTAAACGCCTCAGATGTAAAGTTATTCGCTGTCAAAGTGACGCCAAAATGAATGGGAGTCAATGGAAATGCTAATGAAAGTGAAGTTCTGCTACAAGATGGCGGCACCCGGCCGGCTTCAACTTCCGGTCGATGGATTACCCCCTCGGTTTGCTTGAATGTTGTGCAATTGACCCTTCGCATGGAGCTTGATTGACAGGTGTTCTGCCCAATCATACTACGCCATCCGCCATTTTGTCCGACACAGCAGTCAGGAGATTTAGTAGATTAACATGTGAGGATTTGAACTTGAAAAACTGAATATACTGACGCCTTTCCGCGGTTAAAACAACATTCCCTCCTATGTTCATTCATGTTTATTTGATGCTATAAGTGAAGTAGAAGGAAGAGATGATCGGTTCACGAGCAGCTTTAACAGATGCTCTACAGCGATCTGTCACGACACATTAAAAAGCCACAAAACGGTATTTATTGTTTAAATTTCTTTCAAAAAAATGACCATATTTGAAAGGTGAGACTTTGTTTATGTTTAATATCAAAAGTAAACGAAAAGTAACCTAGTCTGTCCTGTCTGTCCGTGTGTTGTCAGTCTCCTCTCTGCCTCCGCGATGTATTTTTCACTGCGTGAGAATGAGACCTTAATAACTAAATCATTCTTCGCAATGTGAGAAATGATGACGCCAAATCAGCATGTCGACAGCTGACGTATTACGCACAGGTTTTTATTCGCTTTAAAGCCGTTTGATGGAAACACACTTTCATCAGCTTTATTTGCATGAGTTTTTTTACCGAACTTCAGATAATTCGATTGACAAGTGGATGTGAAACTTGGCTACTGAGCGCCGCTGCTTTAACTTTGAGGAAACTATAACCAGTGTTGTGCCTGAACGCGTTCAATGAACGATAGTTCATGAACACGTTCATATTTTGGGCGAACGTGAACTGAACGTACTGTATTACTGCCTGATGAACGTAACTGTGAACGCGTTCATTCTGGTGTCTGTGAACGCAGGCGCTCTCAGTTTAGCTTCGTAATAGGCAATTGTATAGGCTCGCCAGTATGTATAGTAGCCTCCAGCACAGCAAGTGTCGCGACCAGCAGGCCGCCAGTCGACAAAGCAGTGAGCGTGGATGCGTCGTATGTGTCAGGATTCAGACTCGGACAAAGAGGAAAGTGAGAACATAAACTTTTCTTATTTAAAAGTGAGTATAAGACATATTAGTTTGGAGGTGTTAATGGTGCTGTGCAGTAGGATTTGTGCACGGAATTCCAGGTATAAATCTCTTCATAGAGTATAGCGTAATAGAGGATGCAAGCAAATGACGTTTCCTACTGTTTCCCTTCTACAGAATCTTTCTTGGGCAAAGATCCAAGGAGAAATGACTGAGTAGATTCCTTCAGTCATGCAATGCGAATTAACCGTTCAGTGATTCTTGCGTTATTATTCCCTTTGAATCTCCGAGGGCTAGTACTCAATACTGATCGGGCAACAGAGAACGTGAACCACGGAGGGGTCTGGGATAGAGTCTGAGCACAAAGGTTAGATTCAGGTGATATACTTTCGTCCAGACCAGATAACTTGAGGAAGCAAGTGAAACTGGTAGTGGTCTTCCTGTTGGAGGCTTGAAAGATACTGTGAATTGGGTGCTTTTGTGCTGGTTGTGAAGGGCGTGTTGAATGGAAACAGGTGCAGGTAATTGGTACTCTGGGGAAAGTGATCGTTGCGTGGTGGTTTGTGAGGGTTCTGATTGGCTCCTGACAGTATGATCATTTAAACGGGTTTCATGACGAGGTCGGTGAGGATGGGAAAAATCTTACATTTCTGGGCAAACTGCCCGTCGATAAAATAATTTTTGTCTGTGGTTGTATATGGGCTGTGTGGTGGCAATAATAATAATAAAAAAAGCTCGCAACATATGGAAAAAAAGAACTATAAATGAACTAGTTCATTTTTTGAAGATTGAACTATGAACTGAACTAGTTCATTTTAAAATGTGTGAACTGAACTTTGAACTAGTTCATGTAGAAAGTGAACTTTCCCAACACTGATTATAACATTCCTTCCTCGAAATGTCTTTTCTTTTTTCGGAAAAGTAATTTATTATACAATTTCTTAATTTAAATGACTATATTATTATTTAAGAGTACATAAGTGCATGGTGGTTCATCTGGGGCTAAATTTAAATGTCTAACCATTTGCGAAGCCATCTCGCCGGTGATTTCTGTGAACTTTCTCGTAGCCCGTCTGTTTGGAGTGTGCCTCTGAAAAATCTCTGTTTCGAGGGCTATGTAGCTCTACCCCTCGATCTCAACAAGAATCGGGACACCCTACCCCTAGATGTGAACCAATGGGGGAATTGGGATTGAGCCTAAGTCTTCCTGGCAGAACTACAGCTTTCAGATCTCGATCCCTGATGAACGGCTGGTGCGAGACACAACAGGAGACATGAGCGGATACAGTGTTATAACCTCAGGACCGAGAGGAGCGCTGGCTCTCTCTCTCAGCGGTGTGAGTCGAGTCCCTCGAGAGCCTCCAGATCCCTCCGTCGCCCGTCAGACGAGAGCAGATCACAGCTGGAGTCTCTAGTGATCTTCTGTGCTCTACTCACACGCTCACACACACCTACAGGTCTACTAACTCTCGTTAGAGGGTTAGTGGAGTATTACTGTTTTTTACAGTCGCTACGCTAGGACACATTTCTCAATACTTGGGTCACTTTTTCTAAACTCACACAGTTCTCCAAATCAACTTTCAGCTCGGCACAACAGTTCATTTCACTTTCAAAATGCACTAAAACTACCAAATCACTTCATCATGTCTCAAATCAACACATTCTTCATCACACTAGCAAAGGTTGACAGACACAAACACACTTTGTCACCTACAAGACAATGAGCTAAAAAACACTAATAACAGTAGCATTATACAGTGTGTTCTTCTGTAACACAAGCACACATCTCTACTGTTTATAATATGTGTTACTGGAATGAATCAGACATGATGATGCGCAAATATATTTTAGTAATTCCAAAATATAATAATTTATACACACACCATCCACTGATAAAGATACAATATCAGCTGTGGTTGGTCCAATTGTATAGCATTTCATTTTTAGATTCGAAATATATGTCATTACAATATTACTGTAGAAATGTAGCAAATTGATGTCATTTTCAGTTTTGTATTGTTATTGTTTTGAACTGAAGTTTACCAGTTTTGAACACAGTGTGTAAGCATGTGCAGATCAGCCTGTAATACACAGAGTTTTTCGCGGTTGTTGTGTCAAAGTGAGAAAACAATTACAGTTTTTCTCAATTGTTTACACACAATTTCTGGTAGTTGAGACACAATGACCACAGCATGTAACTCATTCACCAACCCCCTGAACCAATTCTGCTAAACTACAAGCACAATTCCTGCTTTACACTCAAATTGCAGTTCTCAAACACACGTTTTTCAAAACACTACACACAATTCTCTGCATTTGGTACAATTTTCATGCACAAAATCTCTTGTTTTCACAAGGAACACACTGCCATTCAGATCTGCACACTGACTCGTCACAGTCACCAAAGAATGCTATATTTTAAGATCTGCTTTCAGTTAAAACTGCAAGTATTTTAAGACTCAAGCCTTGTCTGTGAACCCGAGAGTGAGTTTGTCATGGAAACTCTCTGTTTTTAGTCGAGCATTGCTGTGTTTTATTGTTGTTTATTATCTAAGAACACCTCTTACCGTGGTAAAACCCACTTCTTGCTTCATTCACACCATTTCATTATCAGTTGTACAACATCTCAATTGATTTAATTAGATCCGTTTCAATGTTTTGCTGCATGACACATAAATATATTGTGTATAGATATCGCTGCTAAAACAGATGTGTCCCCGTCTGCAAGTATTTGCTGTAACTGGGATTGGGAAATTGATTGGGATAGACAGGATTGTGTCCCAGCTGTGAGTGGACTCTGTTGATTCAGTGAAGAAAGCGTCCAGCTTATAAGACTCGAGCGCACAGATGTCTTCACACACTCGCCAACAGCGTGGGCAGAAACTAAAGTTTTTACTCACTTGTGCAACCAAACTGTCCATGTGTTTCTCACATTAACAATATTTTATTTTCATTAGCAGCTAACACTGTAGTGCATTCCCCAAACTACTGATGATATATAATATACACATTCATAATTATGGAATACCAACGGGACTAAAGTTGTGTCATACTGATCCAATGTGGGTGAAACCTGTGAAAACTTTTCCGGATCATTCCTGGCCAAAATCAAAAGGAAAAAAGTGTGTGTGTGTGTGTGTGTGTGTGTGTGTGTGTGTGTGTGTGTGTGTGTGTGTGTGTGTGTGTGTGTGTGTTATTTAGAAGAAATGTATTTTAATTGCATTTACAGTTTTTTCCAATTGCTAACACACAATTTTGCAAACTAGTCTGGTTTTATCAAAATACTTAACACAATTCACAAAACCACACACCCAAACTGCAAAATATCTCATATCTCCTGCAAAATGAAGCACTGCAACCAAAACTACATATAGCATTATCAAAATCAAACTTTTGCACAAAATGGTACACACTTCATTCATATTACCAGATTTTTGTCTAACCAACTACACACTGTTGGGCATAATGAAAAGCACTCTCATCTTTAGTATGCTTTGCCATAATACTAAAATAGTTCAAATTGTAGAAAATTCTTCAGATTGTTCACATGACAGAAATATTTGCAGATGCACACACATGCTGTTGAAACAAATTTTTTATTTTTCACTAAACAAGTCAGTGCAACATATGCACAGCAGATATATTTACATTGGCCTGAACAAAAATATGCTCACAAAAACAGTAAACTGAAAAACAAAATTGCAGAAAAAATAAATATATAAAAAAAGAGGCAAGAAAAATAATTAGGCAGCATCTTGCCGCACAGTTGGGTCAGGCCACATCACAGGCAATATCTTCCCTTGCCAGACATCGAGGGAAGAAGCGCCTTGAGTGCCTTATCATCCCTGAATCACACACACATCAATCTCCTCATGCCTCTTCCATGGCCTGCACAAGAGGCATGCGCTGCCGGTCGTATACCTTCCACCGCCATGCTGAAAATAACTCTTCTATGGGCTCCTACTCCTCCTCTTCTTACTTTTCCTCTTTCTCTTCCTCCTCTTTCTCTTCCTCCTCTTTCTCTTCCTCCTCCTCCTCATCCTCCTACTCTTCCTCCTCTTTCTCTTCCTCCTCTTTCTCTTCCTCTTCCTCTTTCTCTTCCTCCTCCTCCTCTTCCTCTTTCTTTTCCTCTTCCTCCTCCTCCTCTTCCTCTTTCTTTTCCTCTTCCTCCTCCTCTTCCTCGTCTAGTTGTTGTAAAAAAAAAGGTGCTCACCTGTGGTCTTTTCATAGTGCTTACATCCTGATTGAAGTGTTAACCATTAACCAGTGAAGTGTTTGGTCAGCTGGCACATGTATCAATCCAATTAGCTCATGTATTGTCATTTTAAATGGCAGTGTTTTGAAATGGCAAACATGTGACTTTATGTCAGATTGTTGTGTCTTATGCAGAGAACCGTGTTCAGTGCATTTAAAAAGTGCCATTTTGAATTGCAAAATGTGTGTAAAGCAGAAAATGTGTTTAGAGTTTTGGAGACTTGAGAAGAGGTTTTGCTCTCTGTGTGTCAGTTTAAATAATTGAGCTGTCCATGTCATTTTAGTGTGTTAGCAATTGGAAAAAAAAACTGTCCATTTATTTGGATTGCATTTTAACATAAACAAACTAATAAACGTAATGTGATGCATATTTGACAGTCATAAATATATAAAACAGGTCAAATTTCTGCACTAAAAAAATCATGGCAGAGTTTATTATTATCTGCATATTATCTGATATAACTATAACTATAGTTATCATATAACTATCTGGTTAAAAACTATTACATTTATTCAGTTAAAATATGAACTTGAAACAAACAAAGTGGATTTTTGCTGATAAAAAAACTTGTTATTGTGTCTGGTTCGCTATCTTTGTGGGGACTCTCCATAGGCGTAATGACTTTTATACTGGACAAACTATATATTCTATCCCCCTACACTGCCCCTGTCCCTAAACCTACCCATCACAGGAGACATGCTGCATTTTTACATTTTTAAATAAAACATTGTTTTTTATGTTTTTTAAGCTATTTGAAATATGAGGACTCATGCAATGTCCTCATATATCACGTGTAAGTTTTAATACCAGTGTAATATGCATGTCATTATACACATTTGTGTCCTCATATATCACAAAAACAAGAACACACACACACACACACACACACACACACACACACACACACACACACACACACACACACACACACACACACACACACACACACACACACACACACACACACACACACACACACACACACACACACACACACACACACACACACACACACACACACAGAGACATAAACATAAACATAAACACACACAGACACAAACACACACACACACACACACAGGGCCGGCCCGAGGCATAAGCGAACTAAGCGGCTGCTTGGGGCCCCCTGGCCACCAGGGGGCCCCCCAATCGAGTTTAAAAATATATATATATATTTTTAGATGACTTAAACAAGTGACATAAATGAATGAATGAATATGACTGAATGAATGAATAATTCAAGAGAAGGAAATTCTGATTTAATAATCAATATACCTGCCTACAACTGCTGCTGTGTCTAAGTCATCCGCATAATCTAGACACCTCGCGCGTGCATAGACAATGTATTCGCAACTGCGCATAGTCACGGTATCGGTGAATCGAAAACAGCCGCAGGGGAACTTAACCTTGCAAGGGTAGCAGTTTGAATAAATAATAAACATAGCAGTTTGAACTCTTCTCCACTTTATTATACCACACAGATCACTAACTCCAAAAACCCGCGACACTCCAGTACCAAGTGCGCACGACCCATTCCTTTCTACGGCAAGCCCTGAGGGGAAAAATACATTGCATACACATATACAACGAGCGCCAGTACATCATTACCGGTATTATAGTAACAGACTTTGTTGAATTCTGTCATGTACAATCCAACAAAGTCTGTTACAATAATAATAAAAAAGATTTTGAGGACAGTTACACTGTAGACAGTTAAGAAATAATAATATTTTTACAGTTTTCAACAATACTTGTCATTGAATCCTTGCTCTTATTATGTTTCTGATTTCTCAGTTTTCTTTATTTTAGCAAATAATTTATTTTATGTTTTGAGACAGTTTGTTTTAAGAAGTTTCAAAGAGTTAGTAAAAGAGTAAAGTAAAAGTTAAAACTTTTTTATTTAAGTAGGCATCTATTTTTTATTAAGTATTTATTTTGTATTAATACATAACCTCACTGTGTTAATTTATAATGTATCATAATTACGTGACATTTGTGTCAATAATCTCACAGGTCCTATGAGGGCCCCCAAATCAAACGCTATGGAAGGGCCCAAAGCCAACCACACCAACACAACATCACACCACAACAACCACACACACACCACCACACCAACACACACCACACAACACACACACCACACAACACACACACACACACACACACACACACACACACACAACACACACACACACACACCACACACACACACACACACACACACACATCACACACACACACACACAAAACATAAACAAAACACACACAGACACAAACACACACACACACACACACACACACACACACACATATAAACATACACACACACACACACACAGACATAAACATAAACATAACACACACAGACACAAACACACACACACACACACACACACACACACACACAAACAACACACACACACACACACAAAACACATAAACACACACACACACAAACACACACACCACACACACACACACAACACACACACACACACACACACACACAACACACACACACACACACACACACAACACACAATACACACACACACACACACACAACAAACATACAACACACACACACACACCACCACACACACCCACCCCCACAACACACACACACACACACACACACACACACACACACACACACACACACACACAACACACACACACACACACACACACACACACACACACCACACTTGTCTAAACTCCTCATATCGGCGGCCTGCCGGGATCAGGCAGTGTGTGTGAGAGTGGGCGGAGGCTCTCCGGGAGGGCAGATCCTGTGTGACAGAAGCTGACGGATGACCTCGGATCATCTCCATCACACTCCTACATAACACAGGCCCTCCCAGCGCCGGGCGTCCCGCGGGACAAAGACCCGCAGGTATTCAAATCAGCCCTAATGCAGAGGGAACACACTCAGCCATGACTCTAATGAGGTGCTAATAGGAGAAAATCACTTTCTGTGCTCCCGCTGGGTAAAGACAGATGGAGATGGAGGTGTGTGTGTGTGTGACGGGCACATCCGACAGGTTTGATGGGAAGAGAAGTGAACAGTGTGTTACAGCACAAACACACACGCATCATTATCACACTCGTACTTCAGTGGATGTTGTTAAGCTGCTCATTCCACACTGGATATAATCCTCCCCAGATGGAAGAGACCAATGTGTGTTTAACTCACATCTTCACAAAGTACTTTCAAACTATGAAATCCTCAGAATAAAACCTCGAAACTTTAGCGGTGAGCTCTTGCATTTGGAGTCACGTGAAGAAAGCTCAACTTTGGCCAAAGTTTGATTTGCATCAGTGTAATTTAAATGTAAAAGATTGTTTGTTATGTGAGAACGATCATCACCACTCTTAGATATCAATGTGAATTTCCTGCCATGTTTCTAATTTATTCATTTGTATGTATTTAATTTTATTTAACCAGGAGAAAAGACTTACTGAGGTTAAGATCTCATTTGCAGGAGTGTGTAATATTCATGCATACAGCATTTCATGTCCTCATATTTTGCTGATAATATTTTAACAACAAAAATTTGATTTGATGCAAATTGGAAAGCATGTAGAATATTTGTATTGTATTATCTAATGTACACTGTAAGAAATATTTTTGGAGCACACACACACACACATACACACACACAACACACACACACACACACACACACACACACACACACACACACACACACACACACACACACACACACACACACACACACACACACACACACACACACCACACACACACACACACACACACACACACACACACACACACACACACCACAGCTGTGTTTTTGTGATATATGAGGACATTCCATAGGCGTAATGACTTTTATACTGTACAAACTATATATTCTATCCCCCTACACTGCCCCTGTCCCTAAACCCCTATACCCATCACAGGAGACATGCTGCATTTTTACATTTAAAAAAAAACATTGTTTTTTATGTTTTTTAAGCAATTTGAAATATGAGGACTCATGCAATGTCCTCATATATCACGTGTAAGTTGTAATACCAGTGTAATATGCATGTCATTATACACATTTGTGTCCTCATATATCACAAAAACATGACCACACACACACACACACACACACACACACACACACACACACACACACACACACACACACACACACACACACACACACACACACACACACACATAAACATAAACACACACACACACACACACACACACACACACACACACACACACACACACACACACACACACAATAAACACACACACACCACACACACACACACACACACACACACACACACACACACACACACACACACACACACACACACACACACACACACACACACACACACACACACACACCACACATTAAATTTGACAAGAACACACACAGTATTTCTACTTCAAAATGTCATGTTTTATTCAGTGTCGATTCCTTGTAATTATGTGTGAAATTTATAGCAATTATTGAGTGAAAATGGTTTCTACACAATTGGGAAAACTGACTCGTCAATCTATCATCAATGCCTATTATTCTTCAAATCGAACATCTCTTGAGGCATTTAGTTTAGCACTGACATATTGAGATCTGCTTGTCAGTGTGTCAGTCTGAGTGTGTGGGTCCTGCGACAGCTGCTGTGATGTCCTGGTGTGGTGGTGTGTGTGAGTGTGTGTGAGGAAGCGACTGCAGAAGTGTGCCATCTTTGCTCTTTGTGCGGAGCAGAAACCTGTGGCATCAGCGGGGCTTTACACACACACTCTCCACTGACATCAGGATCCAGCCGTGCCGGAGCTTCACATCAGGGAAGTGTTAATGGGATAATGAGGACCCCCCCCCCCCCCCACCCACACACACACACACTCCAGCGGCTCTAACACACAGATGGAGAGAGCGATGGATCAGAACCAACAGGGCTTTGATTGACGACAGCGACAGACGACAACTTGTGCATTTCCTCTGGTCACAACACACACTGAGCCACTCAGCATGAGCTCCTGATCTGTGTGTGTGTGTGTGTGTGTGTGTGTGTGTGTGTGTGTGTGTGTGTGTGTGTGTGTGTGTGTGTGTGGGGTGTGTGTGTGTGTGTTTGTGGTGTGTGTGTGTGTGTGTGTGTTGTTTTATTCTGGACACAATTATTCATGTACCGCAGTATAAAAGTATTTTGTTTGATATATTGGTAACAGTAATACTGTTCCTTTATTAATGAATAACTACACAGGAACAAATGAGTAATGCACTATTAACACTATAATAACTACCATTAACAAGAAACTGATTAATGAATTAGTAAGTAATAGCGCTCAGTCTATGTGGTAGTTCATTATTAGCTAATCAATAACTACTATTTTTTGTATACCTCCTAGAAAACTACAGGTTCATAATTAACATAAATAATGCATAATTTATAATAAAAGGTAACTGTAACCCATTAGTAATTAATCAAGTGTTACTGCACCCTTATAAAGGAACTACTAATAAGTTGGATCAGTATCTAAAGTGAAAACATGATAACTCCCTAATATTGACTGAAGTCATTAAAAGCTTTGATAATTTTGTAAGATTTTGAACAGTAATTCCTTCTGATGGATTTGGTAAAACTTTAATCATTACTAGTGTGTTCCCATTACCTTATATTACACATTATGCATTATTAATATTAATTATGAACCTGTATAGTAGCAGGATGCTGCAATAACACATATATTTACACTTTATAATAATGTTCCTTTATTAATGAATAACTACACAGGAACAAATGAGTAACACACTATTAACACTATAATAACTATTAACTAACAAGAAACTCTGATTAATGAATTAGTAAGTATGTACCTTCATTCCTCACTGTGTACCCAATTGTCCAGGTGACCCAAGAAGACTGAAAGTCCACATTTGGGGGACGAAGCTCCTGTTCCCTGAAGGTACACAGCGTTGAGGTGTGTGAAGGCATGAAGGTAGAGGAAGCAACGATCTCATCGTTTTATTCATATTTTTCAATCTTGAATACCAACCCAAAAACAAGAACACTCTGACCTTCCTAATTCTCCATTAAAGTTGTTTAAATGTAAAAAAAACTTTGTTTATTAAAGTTTATTGCAAACAAAGATTGGATTGTGGTGTGCGGTAGTTATTCACTTTCCAGTATTTTTATTTGTACAATAACAATTTAACTTCTTTTAAATCATTGATTGTGGGGGAAAAAACATTGCTTTCTTTTACTCTCATTCTTTTCTATTTATCAAGGACATGTTTGCCACTTTATAGGTACAATGGCATCGTCGCTGGGGTGGTACCCCTAACCAGAACAAATTTGTACCATCTAATGGGGTACCTTTTTGTACCAGTGGATTAAGGTACAAATGTATTGCTAAGGTACCAAATTGTCTCTCAAAAGGTACAGTATAAAAGGGTACAACTCTGTACCTATGGTAAGGGTACCATTGCTGTACCTCGGGGGTACCACCCCAGCGATGAGCCATTTGTACCCTTGAAGGAACATATTTAAGGGTACATATTTGTACCTAAAAGGCACAAACTGGAGGGGTACTTCTTTGTAATATGGTACAAGTTTGTTCCCCTTGGTGGTACTGCCCCAGCGACGAGCATTTGTACCTTTTTTTTTACTTTTCTGTACCTTTATTTCTGAGAGTGTATTTGCTGAATGAAATCTAATGCTTGTTTCTCGCTGATTCAAAAAACTAGTGCCTGTTTTGCTCTAGAATGTTTTTTTTATACATTCTCAAAATATGATGAACATTTTTTTGCTTTCAGCAAATATTTGTAAGTGAAGAAGTCTTGCATTATCCATTAAAAACTGCCTCAAAGCCACGACTCCCGTCTTCCAGTGAATCGATCTGTCCAGTTCTCAGCCCGATCCCACATCTGTGATATTATTGTGTCCTGATCTGAGGCGTACGGCCAGCAGAAGAGCATGCAGACATGAGCATTCCCTCCAGGAAAAAAAATCTACTCTGTTTTTCTGAATTAACGAGTTCATTATCTCAGAATTACGAGATCATTTTTCATAATATTTTTTCTTTCTATTTTTCTGAATTAATGAGATCAATGCAATCCAGCTAAATCCTGGCAGGATTTTGAGGGATCTCATTAATTCAGAAAAACAGAACAAAATATATTTTTTTTTATGAAAAATGATCTCATAATTCTGAGATAGTTAAGTCATTAATTCAGAAAAACAGAGCAAAAACTTTTTTTCATGAAAAATTATCTCGTAATTCTAAGATCATTAACTCGTTAATTCAGAAAAACAGAGTAGATTTTTTTTCCTCGAGTGAATGGAATACGCCTCTGTAGCATCCAAACAGAGGGACAATTATTTATTTATGTGAATTTCTTTGACATTAAATGGAGTATTTTAGAATATTTTTGCACTCAGCGGATTGTAATGCTTTCAAAATTTTACTGCTTTTTGTTATTTTGAGTGCATTAAAGCTAATACATGTGTATAATTGGGGAAAAAAATATATTTCTTTATGCTCAGCATTGTCAAATTAGATCATATTAGGCTTCGTAAACCAACAGATGCAGGGCTGTGTTATTGATATAATAATACATTTGTTAACTCATGTTTGTAGAAATGTAAAAATAAGGATGTATTGCGCACAGGTCCGCAGAAGCAGTCGCTCACACTCCTTCATGACTGTCAGGCTCACGGTGAGCAGCTGTTATATTGCATTTCAGCATCCAGCACATATAACCCAACATCTGCTGTGTTTCCCATAACAGACCCACCCGTACCATTACACCCTCCACTGGCTTCTGAACACAACTGAACACGGGACAGTCTCTGTCACACACACACACACACACACACTCCGGCCCGCTGCTTCACATTCACTTACAGGAGGATAATATGTGCATATATATATATCAGATCAGCACATTCAGGCTTTTTGCATATTTCTAATTTCTAATGCCAAAATTGGCTAACACTTTATAGTCCACTTTCTACTAACATTCAAACTATGTAACTTTGCAACTACATTTCAACTAATTGTACTAACTCTAACAGTCTACTAATACTCTAATGCAAGTTCGTTTACAGGTATATGCAATGTTACTTATAGTTAAAGTGGGCTATTAAAATAAAGCGTAAACAAAAATTTTCATTACAGATTATATGATCGATTTAACCATCTAAGATAGACATATTAATTGGAAAAAAGAAAGATTTCCATGAATGTTTTTGCTTTGATCACAGTATAGTTACATGAATGACCTTCTGTACAAATGATTATCATGGTCATTGCCACAAATTTGATTAGTGACCTAATTTTTTTTTTCTTTAGCATGGTCTTTTTGCATTTTACATATACAGTATCGTAAATATAGACGACGAGTAGGAAACATATTTTCATCATTATATATTACATTATAAATACTATATGTTTGAAATATACACAAATATAATGTATGCTATATGCTATATTTCATTAGCATACAATATCATATAAATGATGTATAGTTTTATACACACACACACACACACACACACACACACACACACACACACACACACACACACACACACACACACACACACACACACACACACACACACACACACACACACACACACACACACACACACAGGCACACATACACAAACTCCCTCAAAAACACACATAAACACACAACACACACACACACACACACACACACACACACACACACACACACACACACACACACACACACACACACACACACACACACACACACACACACACACACACACACACACACACACACACACACACACACACACACACACACACACACCTATCTTTGTGGGGACTCTCCATAGGCGTAATGACTTTTATACTGTACAAACTATATATTCTATCCCCCTACACTGCCCCTATCCCTAAACCCCTATACCCATCACAGGAGACATGCTGCATTTTTACATTTTTAAAAAAACATTGTTTTTTTTATGTTTTTTAAGCTATTTGAAATATGAGGACTCAGGCAATGTCCTCATATATCATGTGTAAGTTGTAATACCAGTGTAATATGCATGTCATTATACACATTGTGTCCTCATATATCACAAAAACAAGCACATAGACACACACACACACACACACACACACACACACACACACACACACACATGCGCGCACGCACGCACGCACGCACGCACGCACGCACGCACGCACGCACGCACGCACTCAAAAACACACACACACACACACACACACACACACACACACACACACACACACACACACACACACACACACACACACACACACTCACGCAAGCACGCACGCACGCACACACACACACCACACACACACACACACACACACTCACGCAAGCACGCACGCACGACGCACGCACAGCACACACACACACACACACACACACACACACACACACACACACACACACACACACACACACACACACACACACACACACACACACACACACACACACACACACACACACATGCACACACACTTACCAACAGCGATGTCTCTCCTCCGATTAGGTGAGCTCTCAGGAGAGCCATTGGGTACAAAACGTTAACATCTGGCATCCATTACAGGCCCACATCAGTTGTGATTTGACCATATGATGACTCTGGCCTAGCCAGACCTGGGGGGGGGGGGCTTCACTGACGACACACCAGCACTGCTGTCACTTCTGTTCACACACACACACACACACACACACACACACACACACACACACACACACACACACACACACACACACACACACACACACACACACACACACACACACACACACACACACACACACACACACACACACACACACACACACACACACACACACACACACACTTCTAACTGAGGTTGCTAAATTGATCATATTATTTGAAATGAAAAGGTTTGCATTAGACAATTGAAGTATGAAAAATTACACATTTGATTTTAAATTTGGAATTTGCAAAAATGATGAACGCTCTGCTGAACTGAAAACACTGTCATTACTGTTCATACTCTTGCCATCTTTAACAAGAGCGATCTATAGATCTGATATAGTGATTTAAGGCTTATAATCTACAGCAAGCCTACCTGTGTTCATAACCTCATTGCTTATGTTTATTAAAAGGGAAATAATGCAATTTACAGATAACAGTAAATGACCAGATATTACTAATTTTCTTTGTGTGTTTACAATATCCTCAGAAACTATTTGTAGAAGAAGTAAAATCCATCTAGGCATCCCTCAATTCATTGTAGGTTTGTTTTCACTAGAAACCATCTGTCATTTACATATAATGCTATTCAGATTCTCCGAGTGTGACGGATTTCTCCTGGCACGAGGCCAGCGTCTCTGAGCTCGCCAAACCTCCTGAAATAAAGGCCAAACCTTTGACTTGCAGCATGAAGTCTATACGATTTCAGATCACAAATTACACCAAATTTCTGTGGAAACTAATTTAGTTTTTTTTCTTATAAGTTTTAAAAAAGAGCATTTATTTAAAATAGAAACATTATAAATGTCTTTACCCTCAATTTTGATCAATTTAAGGCATCATTGCTGAAAAAGAGCATTCATATCTTCTGAATAGTATGTCGAGGTTTTCACAAAAATACGAAGCAGCACGACTGTTTTCACCACTGATCCAAATCCAAATAAATGTTTCTTGAGCATCAAATCATCATAGAATGATTTCTGAAGGATCATGTGACACTGAAGACTGGAGTAATGATGCTGTAAGTTCAGCTTTGATCACAGGAATAAATTACAATTTTGCAACATTTTCAGTTATTTTAAATTCAGATAATATTTGAGATTTTTTTTCATCACATAAATGTAACCTTGGTGAGCATAAGATACTTCTTCCTTAAAAAATCCTGATTATTACAAACTTTTAAGCAATGATCAAATGCTCAAGGACACAGTGGCAGTAGATCTGAATCAGGACCCAGTCCAGATCATGTTGTACTCTGCGTACTACAACACTGAGCACACTATAATGAGCACTTGGAGCATAAGCTTGCATTGTACCATCTGCATCCATTGGTTTTTACCCTGTGCCACGCGTGGAGCGTTGGTTAAGCCAAACTGTCAGTGTCTCAGCGCTAACTAGCGTCTCTCTCAGCGGCCGACAAGAGCTGACAGCCAGCCATTTACCAAAAGCCTGCATGATGTGCCCTAATTAGCGTACACCACTCCCCTTTGTGCGTGTGATTAAGTAGTAACTCTATCAATTTTGCTCAATCAGATTTGTTTGAGATAATGCGCCTCTGGAGAGGCAATCCATACACTTGCCTAATGGAGAATCATCTTGCATTATTCCTCCGCTTGTACCGACCTGTGTTCAAAGCATTCGTTTTAAGGCCTCGAAATGTGTCATAGTATGCAATATGTACACGCATTTGACATTTTTATCTGACTTGTAAAGTCCATAACATCTATTTCTGAGTAAAACTGACAAATAAATAAGAAATCAGTCGTGTCTATTACTCTCATTGTGTGTGCCGACATCATTTTGTCGAACAATGTCCCCTACAGTGAGGGGCACTAGCGTACTTCTCTATGCCAAGACACGAGCTGGCACACACAGACATCTTATAACTCGCTTTAGCTGCGTTTTCAAACTTTCTGTCAGCTGTGCCACAAAGAATTAATGGTGCATTCCCATCATGTGGGAATTACCATAACTGCGAGTTGCTGAGTGGTGATCTGCTTTTGTCAAATTCATAATTAGAAGTAGAAAATTAAAAAACAGAAGCACTCCTTTACAGTATATGGAAAATAATGACAAATGGTCATAATGCATGTTTCACAGGGTTGGGGTTTGGTTTAGATATCAGATGGGAGTGCAAAGAAAGATATATACAAAGATATAGATATATTTAAGGAATCATGTTTTAAAGTTTGTTGTTATGGGAAGAAGGAGGCGGGAATCGGCGAACGTTTAAAGACTTTTAATAACAAAATGAAAATGTTATTCTGTACAGTCTGTAAAGAGACACAAACCATCTTCCATTTGTCCTGTTGTTGATAGACTCGAGTCCGTCAGAAACTGAACACAAATCTGTATATCAGTATATATTTCAGTCATTATAATCTGAACACACATCTGTATACTGTATCAGTGTAGACAATCAGTCATTATAATCTGAACACACATCTGTATTCTGTATCAGTTTAGACAGAGTCAGTCATTATAATCTGAACACACATCTGTATACTGTATCAGTGTAGACAGCGTCAGTCATTATAATCTGAACACACATCTGTATACTGTATCAGTGTAGACAGTCAGTCATTATAATCTGAACACACATCTGTATACTGTATCAGTGTAGACAGCATCAGTCATTATAATCTGAACACACATCTGTATACTGTATCAGTGTAGACAGTCAGTCATTATAATCTGAACACACATCTGTATACTGTATTAGTGTAGACAGAGTCAGTCATTATAATCTGAACACACATCTGTATACTGTATCAGTGTAGACAGTCAGTCATTATAATATGAACACAAATCTGTATACTGTATCAGTGTAGACAGACAGTCATTATAATCTCAACACACATCTGTATATATATCAGTGTAGACAGACAGTCATTATAATCTGAACACAATCTGTATACTGTATCAGTGTAGACAGCATCAGTCATTATAATCTGAACACACATCTGTATACTGTATCAGTGTAGACAGAGTCAGTCATTATAATCTGAACACACATCTGTATACTGTATCAGTGTAGACAGAGTCAGTCATTATAATCTGAACACACATCTGTATACTGTATCAGTGTAGACAGTCAGTCATTATAATATGAACACAAATCTGTATACTGTATCAGTGTAGACAGACAGTCATTATAATCTGAACACACATCTGTATACTATATCAGTGTAGACAGCATCAGTCATTATAATCTAAACACACATATTGTATACTGTATCAGTGTAGACAGCATCAGTCATTATAATCTGAACACACATCTGTATACTGTATCAGAGTAGACAGTCAGTCATTATAATCTGAACACACATCTGTATACTGTATCAGTGTATACAGCATCAGTCATTATAATCTGAACACACATCTGTATACTGTATCAGTGTAGACGAGTCAGTCATTATAATCTGAACACACATCTGTATACTGTATCAGTGTAGACAGTCAGTCATTATAATATGAACACAAATCTGTATACTGTATCAGTGTAGACAGACAGTCATTATAATCTGAACACACATCTGTATACTATATCAGTGTAGACAGACAGTCATTATAATCTGAACACACATCTGTATAACTGTATCAGTGTAGACAGCATCAGTCATTATAATCTGAACACACATCTGTATACTGTATCAGTGTAGACAGGAGTCAGTCATTATAATCTGAATCACACATCTGTATACTGTATCAGTGTAGACAGAGTCAGTCATTATAATCTGAACACACATCTGTATACTGTATCAGTGTAGACAGTCAGTCATTATAATATGAACACAAATCTGTATACTGTATCAGTGTAGACAGACAGTCATTATAATCTGAACACACATCTGTATACTATATCAGTGTAGACAGCATCAGTCATTATAATCTAAACACACATATGTATACTGTATCAGTGTAGACAGCATCAGTCATTATAATCTGAACACACATCTGTATACTGTATCAGAGTAGACAGTCAGTCATTATAATCTGAACACACATCTGTATACTGTATCAGTGTATCAGCATCAGTCATTATAATCTGAACACACATCTGTATACTGTATCAGTGTAGACAGTCAGTCATTATAATATGAACACACATCTGTATACTGTATCAGTGTAGACAGTCAGTCATTATAATCTGAACACACATCTGTATACTGTATCAGTGTAGACAGCATCAGTCATTATAATCTGAACACACATCTGTATACTGTATCAGTGTAGACAGCATCAGTCATTATAATCTGAACACACATCTGTATACTGTATCAGTGTAGACAGCATCAGTCATTATAATCTGAACACACATCTGTATACTGTATCAGTGTAGACAGTCAGTCATTATAATCTGATCACACATCTGTATACTGTATCAGTGTATCAGCATCAGTCATTATAATCTGAACACACATCTGTATACTGTATCAGTGTAGACAGCATCAGTCATTATAATCTGAACACACATCTGTATACTGTATCAGTGTAGACAGTCAGTCATTATAATCTGATCACACATCTGTATACTGTATCAGTGTAGACAGCGTCAGTCATTATAATCAAAACACACATATGTATACTGTATCATTGTAGACATTCAGTCACTATAATCTGAACACACATCTGTATACTGTATCAGTGTAGACAGCATCAGTCACTATAATCTGAACACACATCTGTATACTGTATCAGTGTTGACAGTCAGTCATTATAATCTGAACGCACATCTGTATACTGTATCAGTGTAGACAGTAGGGGTGTGCATTGGCACTGCCCTCACAATTCGATTCGATTACGATTCACCAGGTAACGATTCGATTCAATTCGATTCTACGATGCATTGCAATGCATCAAAATTCTACTGCACACAACAAGGCACATTTTTCATCAGTCATGAGGCAATACAAGCATATTGAACAACAGATTTTATTGGCTGCTATGTGTGTATTATAACTCCTGTATCTTTGACATCAATGTCATTAAATGAAATAAAATTGATTGGTACAGGGTATTGAATATGGCATTTTCAAACGCGGTCATCTCCCTCCACCTCAGCCATCTTTATTGTTGTTATTATGCCCCCGGAAATAATTGAAACTTCAAAACTTTATTGTCCAAGGCCAGAAAATAAACAGTGAAATAATCGATTATGGCACTTTGCCGCATCGATGCTGAATTGTGCATTTCCCGCATTGCGATGCATTGCCGAATCGATTATTGTTGACACCACTAGTAGACAGTCAGTCATTATAATCTGAACACACATCTGTATACTGTATCAGTGTAGACAGTCAGTCATTATAATATGAACACACATCTGTATACTGTATCAGTGTAGACAGTCAGTCATTATAATCTGAACACACATCTGTATACTGTATCAGTGTAGACAGCATCAGTCATTATAATCTGAACACACATCTGTATACTGTATCAGTGTAGACAGATCAGTCATTATAATCTGAACACACATCTGTATACTGTATCAGTGTAGACAGTCAGTCATTATAATAAGAACACACATCTGTATACTGTATCAGTGTAGACAGTCAGTCATTATAATATGAACACACATCTGTATACTGTATCAGTTAGACAGTCAGTCATTATAATATGAACACACATCTGTATACTGTATCAGTGTATCAGCATCAGTCATTAAATCTGAACACACATCTGTATACTGTATCAGTGTAGACAGTCAGTCATTATAATATGAAACACATCTGTATACTGTATCAGTGTAGACAGTCAGTCATTATAATCTGAACACACATCTGTATACTGTATCAGTGTAGACAGCATCAGTCATTATAATCTGAACACACATCTGTATACTGTATCAGTGTAGACAGCATCAGTCATTATAATCTGAACACACATCTGTATACTGTATCAGTGTAGACAGCATCAGTCATTATAATCTGAACACACATCTGTATACTGTATCAGTGTAGACAGTCAGTCATTATAATCTGATCACACATCTGTATACTGTATCAGTGTATCAGAATCAGTCATTATAATCTGAACACACATCTGTATACTGTATCAGTGTAGACAGCGTCAGTCATTATAATCAGAACACACATTGTATACTGTATCATTGTAGACATTCAGTCATTATAATCTGAACACACATCTGTATACTGTATCAGTGTAGACAGTCAGTCATTATAATCTGAACACACATCTGTATACTGTATCATTGTAGACATTCAGTCACTATAATCTGAACACACATCTGTATACTGTATCATTGTAGACATTCAGTCACTATAATCTGAACACACATCTGTACACTATATCAGAGTAGACAGCATCAGTCATTATAATCTGAACACACATCTGTATACTGTATCAGTGTAGACAGCATCAGTCATTATAATCTGAACACACATCTGTATACTGTATCAGTGTAGACAGCATCAGTCATTATAATTGAACACACATCTGTATACTGTATCAGTGTAGACAGTCAGTCATTATAATGAACACACATCTGTATACTGTATCAGTGTAGACAGTCAGTCATTATAATATGAACACACACATCTGTATACTGTATCAGTGTAGACAGTCAGTCATTATAATTGAACACACATCTGTATACTGTATCAGTGTATCAGCATCAGTCATTATAATCTGAAACCACATCTGTATACTGTATCAGTGTAGACAGTCAGTCATTATATATATGAACACACATCTGTATACTGTATCAGTGTAGACAGTCAGTCATTATAATCTGAACACACATCTGTATACTGTATCAGTGTAGACAGCATCAGTCATTATAATCTGAACACACATCTGTATACTGTATCAGTGTAGACGCATCAGTCATTATAATCTGAACACACATCTGTATACTGTATCAGTGTAGACAGATCAGTCATTATAATCTGAACACACATCTGTATACTGTATCAGTGTAGACAGTCAGTCATTATAATCTGACACACATCTGTATACTGTATCAGTGTATCAGCATCAGTCATTATAATCTGAACACACATCTGTATACTGTATCAGTGTAGGACAGCGTCAGTCATTATAATCATGAACACACATATGTATACTGTATCATTGTAGACATCAGTCACTATAATCTGAACACACATCTGTATACTGTATCAGTGTTGACAGTCAGTCATTATATCTGAACGCACATCTGTATACTTACAGTGTAGACAGTCAGTCATTATAATCTGAGCGCACATCTGTATACTGTATCAGTGTAGACAGTCAGTCATTATAATTGAACACACATCTGTATACTGTATCATGTAGACAGTCAGTCATTATAATCTGAACGCACATCTGTATACTGTATCAGTGTAGACAGTCAGTCATTATAATCTGAACACAATCTGTATACTGTATCAGTGTAGACAGTCAGTCATTATAATCTGACGCACATCTGTATACTGTATCAGTGTAGACAGTCAGTCATTATAATCTGAACACACATCTGTATACTGTATCATTGTAGACTTCAGTCACTATAATCTGAACACACATCTGTATACTGTATCAGTGTAGACAGTTCAGTCATATAATCTGAACACACATCTGTATACTGTATCAGTGTAGACAGTCAGTCATTATAATCTGAACACACATCTGTATACTGTATCATTGTAGACAGTCAGTTATTATATCTGAACGCACATCTGTATACTGTATCAGTGTAGACATGTCAGTCATTATAATCTGAACACACATCTGTATACTGTATCAGTGTATCAGCATCAGTCATTATAATCTGAACACAATCTGTATACTGTATCAGTGTAGACAGTCAGTCATTATAATCTGAACACACATCTGTATACTGTATCAGTGTAGACAGTCAGTCATTATAATCTGAACACACATCTGTATACTGTATCAGTGTAGACAGTCAGTCATTATAATCTGAACACACATCTGTATACTGTATCAGTGTAGACAGATCAGTCATTATAATCGAACACACACTTGTATACTGTATCAGTGTAGACAGTCAGTCATTATAAATCTGAACACACATCTGTATACTGTATCAGTGTAGACAGTCAGTCATTATAATCTGAACACACATCTGTATACTGTATCAGTGTAGACAGTCATTATAATGAACACACATCTGTATACTGTATCAGTGTAGACAGTCAGTCATTATAATCTGAACACACATCTGTATACTGTATCATGTAGACAGTCAGTCATTATAATCTGAACACACATCTGTATACTGTATCAGTGTAGACAGTCAGTCATTATAATCTGAACACATCTGTATACTGTATCAGTGTAGACAGTCAGTCATTATAATCTGAACACATCTGTATACTGTATCAGTGTAGACAGTCAGTCATTATAATCTGAACACACATCTGTATACTGTATCAGTGTAGACAGTCAGTCATTATAATCTGACACACAATCGTATACTGTATCATGTAGACATCAGTCATATAATCTGAACACACATCTGTATACTGTATCATGTAGACAGTCAGTCATTATAATCTGAACCACATCTGTATACTGTATCAGTGTAGACAGTCAGTCATTATAATCTGAACACACATCTGTATACTGTATCATGTAGACATGCGTCACTATAATCTGAACACACATCTGTATACTGTATCATGTAGACAGTCAGTCATTATAATCTGAACACACATCTGTATACTGTATCAGTGTAGACAGTCAGTCATTATAATCTGAACACACATCTGTATACTGTATCAGTGTAGACAGTCAGTCATTATAATCTGAACCACATCTGTATACTGTATCAGTGTAGACAGTCAGTCATTATAATCTGAACACACATCTGTATACTGTATCATGTAGACATCAGTCATTATAATCTGAACACACATCTGTATACTGTATCAGTGTAGACAGCAGTCATCATTAATCTGAACACACATCTGTATACTGTATCAGTGTAGACAGTCAGTCATTATAATTGAACACACATCTGTATACTGTATCAGTGTAGACAGTCAGTCATTATAATCTGAACCACATCTGTATACTGTATCAGTGTAGACAGTCAGTCATTTTAATCTGAACACACATCTGTATACTGTATCAGTGTAGACATCAGTCATTATAATTGAACACACATCTGTATACTGTATCAGTGTAGACAGTCAGTCATTATAATCTGAACCACATCTGTATACTGTATCAGTGTAGACAGTCAGTCATTATAATCTGAACGCACATCTGTATACTGTATCAGTGTAGACAGTCAGTCATTATAATCTGAACAATACTGTATACTGTATCAGTGTAGACATTCAGTCATTATAATCTGAACACACATCTGTATACTGTATCAGTGTAGACATCAGTCATATAATCTGAACCACATCTGTATACTGTATCAGTGTTAGACAGTCAGTCATTATAATCTGAACACAATCTGTATACTGTATCAGTGTAGCAGCATCAGTCATTATAATCTGAACACACATCTGTATACTGTATCAGTGTAGACAGTCAGTCATTATAATCTGAACACACATCTGTATACTGTATCATTGTAGACATTTCAGTCACTTTAATCTGAACACACATCTGTATACTGTATCATTTAGACATTCAGTCATTAATCTGAACACACATCTGTATACTGTATCAGTGTAGACAGCATCAGTCATTACAATCTGAACACACATCTGTATACTGTATCAGTGTAGACAGTCAGTCATTAAATATGAACACACATCTGTATACTGTATCAGTGTAGACAGTCAGTCATTTAATATGAACACACATCTGTATACTGTATTCAGTGTAGACATTCATCATATAATCTGAAACCACATCTGTATACTGTATCAGTGTAGACAGTCAGTCATTATAATATGAACACATCTGTATACTGTATCAGTGTAGACAGTCGGTCATTATAATATGAACACACATCTGTATACAGTATCAGTGTAGACAGTCAGTCATTGTAATATGAACACACATCTGTATACTGTATCAGTGTAGACAGTCAGTCATTATAATATGAACACACATCTGTATATACTGCATCAGTGTAGACAGTCAGTCATTATAATATGAACACACATCTGTATACTGTATCAGTGTAGACAGTCAGTCATTATAATCTGAACACACATCTGTATACTGTATCAGTGTAGACAGTCAGTCATTATAATATGAACACACATCTGTATACTGCATCAGTGTAGACAGTCAGTCATTATAATATGAACACACATCTGTATACTGTATCAGTGTATCAGCATCAGTCATTATAATCTGAACACACATCTGTATACTGTATCAGTGTACAGTCAGTCATTATATAATATGAACACACATCTGTATACTGTATCAGTGTAGACAGTCAGTCATTATAATCTGAACACACATCTGTATACTGTATCAGTGTAGACAGCATCAGTCATTATAATCTGAACACACATCTGTATACTGTATCAGTGTAGACAGCATCAGTCATTATAATCTGAACACACATCTGTATACTGTATCAGTGTAGACAGTCAGTCATTATAATAAGAACACACATCTGTATACTGTATCAGTGTAGACAGTCAGTCATTATAATATGAACACACATCTGTATACTGTATCAGTGTAGACAGTCAGTCATTATAATATGAACACACATCTGTATACTGTATCAGTGTATCAGCATCAGTCATTATAATCTGAACACACATCTGTATACTGTATCAGTGTAGACAGTCAGTCATTATAATATGAACACACATCTGTATACTGTATCAGTGTAGACAGTCAGTCATTATAATCTGAACACACATCTGTATACTGTATCAGTGTAGACAGCATCAGTCATTATAATCTGAACACACATCTGTATACTGTATCAGTGTAGACAGCATCAGTCATTATAATCTGAAACACACATCTGTATACTGTATCAGTGTAGACAGCATCAGTCATTATAATCTGAACCACATCTGTATACTGTATCAGTGTAGACAGTCAGTCATTATAATCTGATCACACATCTGTATACTGTATCAGTGTATCAGCATCAGTCATTATAATCTGAACACACATCTGTATACTGTATCAGTGTAGACAGCGTCGTCATTATAATCAGAACACACATATGTATACTGTATCATTGTAGACATTCAGTCACTATAATCTGAAACACATCTGTATACTGTATCAGTGTTGACAGTCAGTCATTATAATCTGAACGCACATCTGTATACTGTATCAGTGTAGACAGTCAGTCATTATAATCTGAACGCACATCTGTATACATGTATCAGTGTAGACAGTCAGTCATTATAATCTGAACACACATCTGTATACTGTATCATTGTAGACAGTCAGTCATTATAATCTGAACGCACATCTGTATACTGTATCAGTGTAGACAGTCAGTCATTATAATCTGAACCACATCTGTATACTGTATCAGTGTAGACAGTCAGTCATTATAATCTGAACGCACATCTGTATACTGTATCAGTGTAGACAGTCAGTCATTATAATCTGAACACACATCTGTATACTGTATCATTGTAGACATTCAGTCACTATAATCTGAACACACATCTGTATACTGTATCAGTGTAGACAGTCAGTCATTATAATCTGAACACACATCTGTATACTGTATCATTGTAGACAGTCAGTCATTATAATCTGAACGCACATCTGTATACTGTATCAGTATAAACAGCGTCAGTCATTATAATCTGAACGCACATCTGTATACTGTATCAGTGCAGACAGCGTCAGTCATTATAATCTGAACGCACATCTGTATACTGTATCAGTGTAGGCAAAATGATGGGACTGATTTCTAAACTTCATTCAAATTAGTCAACAAACATTTTGAAAAGGAATAAAACATTTTTAAAAATGAAATATATAATTTGTCTGTCAGCATTTTATTCTGTTCTTTATACTTATCTAATGAGGACTAGGTTTGGGAATTCAGTTTCCGGTTCCAATTTCGGTTCTGCCTAACGAATCCTGTTTTTATAAGTACATTGATTCTCTAGTCAGGTGGTTTGCAGGAAAGGTTGCGTGTGTCATTTCTGCACCTCTAGTGGCACCAAATGAAACTGCAGTTTCTCATCATGCCACTGATTGGATGTACAGTTACTCCCGCCCCCAAAGTCTCATAATTTGGGAAGTTGGACAGCTAAAGTAAGCAACATTTACAAAGCACTTACAGTCCGACCAACCTATAGTTGTATCTGAACATTCAACTGGAATAGGAGAAAGTATTCAAGCAACTTCATTAAAACATTTACACAAAGCATACTTCTTCTTCGAGTGAACCCTGGTGACCCAACATCTTACAGAGCATGTTCACCTCATGCTCCATTAGCCGCGGCAGCTTTCAAGCATGTGTCGGACTACAATTTAAATAAACACACATCCGTTGATCACACCAACTCCCTAAAACCTCCCTCTCTGTGACCAGAAGGCCCGGGTGCCGTGAGGACCTCGCTCGTTGGCGGTTGACAATCAAGGACATTTCGTTTTCGGCAATATCAGGGCAGTAACATTCTCCCAGGGAGTCCCTTATCCATAGGCTACTGGCAGACAGACAAACACTCAGTGACAGCCATTTATGGCCAACTAGTGAACGCCATCTGTCAGACACAGTAGGAGAACATTACGGAGCACAGAACTGAGAGCCTCGCTCTTTTATGTTGTCGTATTTAGAGTAAAAAGGGATGCCAAATGCTGACTTGGATGTTGTAGATTGACTAACACAAAAAGGATCTGCTTCTCTGTCATTTAGCTCCAGGGTTTGTGCTTTCTTGCTTAGTCTGTTTAGCTTGTAATTTGGTTATCCGCAATGAAGTCCTTCCAGGATGAACACTGAAGAATTATCAATTTAAATGAGGACATTATGCTTGAAGTTTCTGCCCTGTAACGGAAGAATGACAGTGTTGTAAACATGTGATATGATGCGTAAAAAAGTACTTTGAATTAATAAAGTCACTACAGGCCAGTACAAATGGTGCACTGATTTCCACATAGCGTTTAAAATATACACTGTAAAAATATATTTTTCTTAGAAGTCTTTCTAAACTTCAAAATTTCACGTTTTAAATTAAATGTGTTCCTTGCTGTTTCTTCCTGGTAGTATTATTTACAACAAATGTCTGAGTGAAAATTGTTTCTACACCATTTTTTCACAGTGTACCATAGTGTGAACAATAGCAAACGTGGACATTGCAGCTTTAACTGCACAATTAACATGCAAATGAGCGGTGACACTAATGGCTGTTGCAAAACGCTCTTATGATGGAAATATGCTTTCTGTTTTGGCTGTATGGGATAAACATTTGTCTATGAAATCAGCTGATGACAGGCCTTAGGCATTCCCCGGGGCAGCGCAAAATGGCTCATGCACCTGCCACCTAATTCAGCCCGGGACATGGACTAGAGTAACTGGCAGGCATAATGAACTGCATTCATCCTGTCAGCAGAGTCAATAACTTATCCCCTCAACTGCTTTTGTTCTAGCCGAAGCTTGCGGGTTCCTCCGATGTGCCCCATGCCCTTATTCAACTGAAATTTATTTTCAATTGCAGCCCCCGGTGTTGCCCGGCACAAGCCTGGCTTTGACGGGACTCTCTTTAGCCCTGGGCCTGGAGCATTGTTAGCGTCCGCGTCTATTGTTCGAGACCTTTGAGCGGTCGGATGGTAATAAGGCCACTCTCGAAAGTGTAAAATCTCAAGTGTTTCTAGTAACAGGTGTGTCCACTGACGAGGACTACCCATTTGTCATGTGTGGAAAGAAAGGCCTCCACTTAGCGTAGCTGTCTTTTGGACAGCGGCCGCAGGGAAATTACCGGGAGCTTGGGAGTCTCTTCCAACCCAGCTTGACCCCTCCGAGTTTACGGCTGGCAATCTGCTGCCTTCAGTGGACTGAAGCGTTTGTGCTACATAAACTGAGCTTTGCATCAAATCGCACGTTGAGTAAATGGGTGGGTTAAAATCTTTGGTGGCTGCATAACGTTGTTCTGGAAGATTCACACATTTAATGCTAATGAGTTTGAGGTATGCTTAGGTTTAGGAGAAAGGGTAGGATTATACTCTCTAAAAAAATGCAGGGTTGTCTTAACCCAAATTTGGGTCAAATATGGACAAAACCAACCGTTTGGATTAAACAGTTTCATTTAAAAATTTAACCCAATGGCTGGGTTTGTCCATATTTGACCCAAATTTGGGTTGAAACAACCCAGCATTTTTTAAGGTGTAGGATTATAGTTTTTTTGGGGGGTAAGGCTTGGGTTAGGGTTAAGGGGTAGAGTCAACAATGTCACTAAATGTTAATTAATGCACATACTGTAAATGCACCAATATGTATGTACATAAGTATATTATATCACATGGTTACGCACATAGTAGTTACATACAAACCTCTGATTTTGAGAGATTTTATTTCAAAGCTGAGTTTAGTTAACCCGACAATTGCTAACCTGGAAACGTGCGGCATAGAAAACTATCTTAACTTTGTAAAAAGGATCTGCAAACAAACATCTTATCATAACAATCAGAATGGTTAATGAAGCACCAGCAGGAAAGGAGTTTATTAACCACCAAACTGTAATTAAAGGAAACAAAGGGAGAGGCATGGAGTGAAAAATACCATGAGGCGTTTAATTTCCTTTCGAGCGAGTGTGTGAGAATTGCTTTGCGCAGAGCTCTCATTGGCTACATCAGCGGTCTCACAGATGCTTTTTTGGAAGACATAACACATAAACACAGACTTTGACAAATGACAGATTCTGACTCCAGAAGCGCACGATAGTTACCGCATGCTGCTTTCCATTTTGCTAGCCTGCAGCTCAGGCACTTTTTGGAACACAAAACAATCTAGAAGCAAGAATTAAACAGACTTAATATACTGTAGTAAAGCCATCTACGTATTAACCTATGCCATGTAGGCTAACTGTTTGTAAAGTCACCATATCATTAATATATTGCAGTATAAATGATGTATATGTGCACATTGTTTTTTTATTTTTTTATTATTAATCTGCCCTCATAATCTTGAATCCAAATAACTCCCCCTCCCTTATCTGATGACGTGTGCAATGGTGCGTGGGCGGGACAACCTGTCAATCAAATGAGATCGACCAATAGCAAACATTAACCATATAAATTCCCCGTGGACAAAATGTAGCCTGTCTCAGTAGGAGAGAAGAGACTCGTCCATTTCATGCCGACTTTGTTGATGCCTCAAATCATAAAATAAAATGACCAGAAATCATATGGCCTTATCTAAAATATTACAGAGACATTTGCTATGACTATTTTCAACACCAAAAAGACCCATTGTATCTACATTTTTAGAAATGTAAAATTGTAAGACTGAAATTATCAAATCATCTTTAAATGAGCGGTTCGAAAAGCATTTTACATTTTCTAAAAATGTAAATGGTTCAAAATATTGAGCCCTTGTACAAGTTACACTGTAGGACCTACCGACCGAGTTCCGATGGCAGTTGTCTGAAACTAACACTTATTGGTCAACGTCGGTTGAATCACCAAATGGCATACGCTAATAGGAATTCCACACAAAAATGATCGTCGTTATTAAGCTCCACTCGTGATAAAATTGCACTCTGGGCCCGCCCTTGTCTGTTTGAAATGTGTCAAATATATATATTTTTTATTATTATTATGTTTTACTGTAGGCTATTTTTATTGATGAGTTTTCAAGAAAATGACACATATGGAACAACATTAGGGGAACATGAAAAAGGTGAAAAGAGGGGAAAGCAATAGAAACAGATACGTTCTTTTGGGGCAAGTAATTCACATATAGTTTCAGTATTGTACAGTCATTAATTGTTTTGACATTACATACAATACTCAATCCATTTGTTCCAGTATTTTAGAAACATGTATTTTTTAAGTCTAAAAATAAAAGTCAAATCTTCCATATTGTATATTTCTTTAACCATTTCTATCCATTCACCAAGTTAAGGGATGTCCTGCATTGTAATACTCTTCTTACATACAAAACTTAATATATTAACATCTCTTACAACACAGTGTGCGTAATGTTTCCAAGATACAATGTTGTGAAATCTCTTGGTATTTCAAATCATAAAATCTTTTGGATCTCCATCAAAACCATATTCCAGAAAGGTAAAATTTTGGGAAACTCCGGAATACTGACGATGGTCAATATCGAAATGTTTTTTTACATTTAATGTTACATTATTCTCCTTGACTTGTAGGCTACACTTCACTCCACCTTCAAAATGGAAACGCTTGATGAATCGCCTCTGGCCTTCTGTCTCTATTTTTATATTGTGATTGGTCTTCTTTATTTACCCTTAAAGATCTATTTCATCATCTATAAAGTGATTAGGATGCTGAGAAAAATAGGTACAATTTACATTAAACCAAATCTATCCTAAAAAAATGCATTATTTCAAGCACTGCTATTTCCTTCAGGAATTGCAAACTTATTGTAACACGAACACTACTCATCTACAGAACCCAGTTCCTTAACTTTAACGACAAATTATGTGAAAATCAGTGGATAAATGAATGTTTTGCACAGTAGAACGAATCCAATTACGCAAATACCTATTGCCAACGCGGCGTTTTTTCAAGCGCGCGCGGCGCTCCTCCATCTGGCTCGAGCCCTGGCCAGTGTTCACACACCGTTTGTACTCCCTAAAAACAAAGTGTAAAACTAGCTCGCCCAGGCTCTTCTTGTTACTTGTCTAAAAAAGGGACTTAGTTACAAAGAGCTTTTTAATCCTTCGCCTCATTTACATGCCTCAAGAATAGAGTCCTGAATATCTAATCTTCTGCATTTAGGCTCCTGTAATCCGCACGCGCTCTCTGATGTTTTCTTCTCCCATTCCCACATGAACAATTAACTTGTAATCTCTACAAACATACATTCAGCTGCTGTCTGTGAAAGCACCCGAGGGACTGCCTTTGTGTTTCAAATGTGTCCAGTGCAACTTTAGGATTTACTTCTGCCGCTGATATATAGGAAATATTCTTTTTCTTCAATGGATACCAATATTTCCTTCAGCAATTTTCATTAAAAAATTAACAGAATAGATTGACCAAATAAAGCATATTGTCCCTCACAATAAAACTATAAATATAACGATATTATTATTAGGCTATTATTATGTTACTTTATTTAAAACTGTTCTTCTTATTATTATAGGCTAATATACATTGATGTAATATTATAGCCTATTTTTTATATATGCTGCTCGTTTTTTAATCATCATACCAGTTAATAAGATTTTCTCATTAAATTAATTTAGCTGTCACAACTCTCAGAAGTAGATTTTTTTGTTGTTGCTATCATTTGATTTTCATTTACATTCAGACGGCATGTTTTATAGCATGCACACATTACATGTTTAGGCACATTCCGTCTTTTTTATTTTCTTTCTTTCATTCTTTCTTTCTTTTTTATATTAATTAAAATAGGAAATAATGGTTACCCTGTGTCTCATTGTAAACATACATTTAAGTAATATTAATTAACTACATGTACTGTAGGGTTAGGGTTAATATTAGGTTGGGTTTAGGGTTAGTTGCATGTAATTGTGCACAATTTATAGTTGTTACTATGTAACATAACAATGATACTGTAAAATATAGTGTTACCGATTAATTTATCTTTATGTTAAGTGCCAAGGCAATGCTTTATGTCTGTGACGAATTATGTTTTGAAACCCTTTTTTTTATCTGTAAAATATTTGATTGTATATTAAATTATTTTTTATTTTCCCAAAAGATAATTATCTCTGTATTCAGTAATATGTTTTTTTATATGTAGGAGCGGACTGATCATTATTCTTTTCAAATGCAGTTGTAATAACTATAAGGCACAATAAATGTAATATGTAACATGTTACAAAATATACAAAACTGAACAATTCTTTTCTTTTTACAGCAACGTTTTATTGAAATTTCATCCAGGAACACTGGGCAATAATAAATATCTCATTTGTCAACAAGAATGTACAAAAATAAAGACCACGGCAATCTCTCTGGAATAACAAAATTTTCCCAGGAAAAATGATCATGCTCATGCTGAAGAATTTCAAATAAAGATACGACACACCGAAGGTTCAGCTATTACTCAGGCAGACATGGATGAATAAAATAATCGAAAGAGAGATATCATCATAACAACACTCTAATGCGAACTAAATCCACAGTCGTACAGTTTCCATCTGAAATGCCATTTCACAATCCTTGTTACAAGGAACATGTGGGTTTCGTCTTTTGACGCCCTTTGCAGAAAGACACATGCACGCGCGACTCATCATCATCATCATCACATCACATGATCAACAGGTAGCCTTACGCAACTTTACCATGATAGCCACATTTTGCGCCAAAACGCCTAGAGGTGGGTAACACTTTCTTTTACAGTGTCCTTGACATGTAGTTACTATATTAACTATAAATTATGCATAAATGCATGCAACTTACTCTAAACCAAACCAGACCCTAATCTTATAATTAATTGATATTACTCAGTACTTAAATGTATAATTACACTGTAACAAAGACACCTTAAAATAAAGTGTAACCGACATTTGTAACGCTGAAGCACATATAATGTCAGAAAGGAGATCCCACATTAATTATTATTTTTTGGCGGACAATATGGTTACCAAAGTAAGCTCGCGCAAGGGGAGTGCTCGCGTTTCCAGGGCAACTTCAAACACATAAGATTCCATTTCGAATAGAACAAGTTACTCTCATTTACAGTGAATGTACACGGAGCCTCGCGCGGCCCCTGACATTATTTACAGTGCGTTATGCAGCACATACTCCATAACTGTAGGCTACCTTACAAAGCAATTAATGAGATCCTTGTTACAAGGACGAAGTAGTGTATCTGTAAGGGCTAAAACAATCAAACAGACAGACAGACAAACAGACAGATCATGCAAAGTCCAGTCCACAATGCACACTTCACTTCATCACGTCCTTGTTTTCCGTGGAAAGCCTCGTGAGTCCCGTGGAAGTGATGGGCAGGTGGGGGGGTGGAGGCACCTGGCAGATAGTGCAGGGGCACGGCAGGCCCGACCAGTGCTGGAAACTGCCCCCGAGGTGCAGAGGGGGCGCAGGGGTGCTCTTCATCAAAGAGTGCGGGGCCCTGATGGATGTAAGTCCCGGTAAACTGGTCGAAAGCGTCGAGGAGGTGGAAGACGACAGCGCGCTCCCGAGGAGCGGGTGATGCACCTGGTGTGCCGTGCTCGCGGAATGCGCGCCGCCGTGGCTCACCGTCCCGCAGTGAAACGCCGAGTGATGGCCTCCGTAAATCTCACCCACCAGCCGCTTCATCTCGTCCAGGGAGCTGGTCAGCATTAAGATGTAGTTTCTGGCCAGCAGGAGAGTGGCGATCTTGGAGAGCTTCCTCACGGACGGCCCGTGCGCGTACGGCATGACCTCCCGGAGCCCGTCCATCGCCAGGTTCAGGTCGTGCATGCGCTTGCGCTCGCGCCCGTTGATCTTCAGGCGCAGTTGCTGGACCTCCTGCTCGGTCACTTGCTTCTTCAGCTTGTACTTGCTGCCAGAGGGAGATTTGGACAGGTGCTCGCTGGTCATCTTCTGGAGCAGCTCGTTCTGTGGAGGACACGGAGTTCAGGCGCGCGTCCTGCGGGTGGAGGAGGTGGTGGTCGCGGAGGAACATCTCATCCATGTCTGGAGAGGAGGCTCTGCTGGAGCTCGAGTCCGAATTCATTTTATGGCTGAGCTTGTGTAGGAGGTTGTCTTTCTCTTGTCTTGTTTTTATTTCAAGTCACTCCTGCTTGATCACCTGATTTATCCCACCGGAGCCCCTCTCTCTCTCTCTCTCTCTCTCTGTGTGTGTCTGTGTCTCTCTCTCTCTGTCGACCGAGGCCGCGTCGCCTGGTTTGCTCCTCCCCTCTCTCTCTCTCTCTCTCTCTCTCTCTCTCTCTCTCTCTCTCTCTCTCTCTCTCTCTCTCTCTCTCTCTCTCTCTCTCTCTCTCTCTCTCTCTCTCTCTCTCTCTCTCTCTCTCTCTCCTCTCGACCGAGGCCGTGTCGCCTGGTTTTGATCTCTCTCGCTGATGAACCTCTCTCGATCTGTGAGTCGCATCACAGGACTCAGTATTTATAGCGCTGCTCGACAGGGGCCAAACAAAAGGAGCCCCTCTATTCATAACGGTCTTGTTAGGATGACGTCCCCATTATCTGGAGCGGTGTGCTTTGACTGTCGCATTGACCAGAGGAGCATCTATTCATATTCATTGTAAGGACGCCATGGGGGGGACACTTCAGCCCAGGAGCCTCCGAAACTTTGCAAATACTTCTCCACACTTAAGAACCGATGCCGGGTCAGTCACAACACACCTTGCACCATTCATTTCGTCTCACTGATTATGTATGCAATCACAAAATATGCAAACTGTATGTTTATTGGTATGCGTCATAGGATCTAATATATTGCTATTACTTTCGCGCATCTAAAATGATATTAAAAAGCATGATTATATTAAGTAGCTAATGATTAAGTAGCTAGTGTGCGTGTGTGTGTGTGTGTGTGTGTGTTGTGTGTGTGTGTGTGTGTGTGTGTGTGTGGTGAGTGAGTGAGTGGAGTGTGAGTGTGTGTGTGTGTGTGTGTGTGTGTGGTGTGTGTGTGTGTGTGTGTGTGTGTGTGTGTGTGTGTGTGTGTGTGTGTGTGTGTGTGTGTGTGTGTATGTGTGTGTGTGTGTGTGTGTTACAAAGATTAATCCTGAATGCATATTGTCATTGTTTAAAATGCAGTGCATGTATGCATGTATTTTGTTAATTTCATAATTAGTTCATAATTTCTTAACCTGTTTCATGGTGTAAAAAAATACATTTGCATAAATTACATTTCTTTATATATATAAAAAAAATATAAAAAATAAGGTAAAGTTAAACATTAGTTACTATTCTTAAAAAAATAAAAAATAAAAACATTACAATGTTAATTATAATCACCTGACATGAATGAAAACAGAATTCGGAATTTAGTAAATGTAACATTTAGCCAATTATCTATGACAAAATTTTATTCTGAATCTAAAAAGCAGACAATGTGTTAAGAAATGTACATATAGCAACTGTACAATTAATTTTGTCGCTAAGTTTATATAAATTACTGATTATGATTATGATTAATATTAATATTAACAGATATAGATAATTCGACCATAGATGAGCAGTAAATGCTGTCTGACATATTTATGCTCACTTACTGAATATGCGTAATTACAAGATCTTTTGATTTAATTTTGTTATATCTGGTTATGCATTACAACCAGACCAATTGGTAAGACAAATATTAAATATGTGTATCTTATTAAATAATTTTTAATTGGCAGATGATATACAGACATTATGCTGTACTGTTACAGTGTCTCTTCATTATCATCTGCTTTATATGAAACAAACAAAGTGAGATTTTAAATTTGCTTGCATAATACGATCGAGCTTTGTATGTGGTCTGATAATTATGAAAACAATCAACATTTCTCCAAAGTAAAACAGAAGTCTAAATTGCAGGGTAATCATCAGAACATCAGAGAAACGAAAGAAAGTCTCCCACAGTATTTTTGAAACAGAAGTTCTGAGTTTAGATAAAGACAGTTTTCCCTCTCGTCGTCTCGCTGGTTATAAAATCCCTGCATAAAAAGAGTGAAAACATGAATTCACTGCACCATAGAGGAAGTTGAAAGGGAATCGCTCCTCATAAAGGTGCTGCAATGCAAAGAAAAGCTCGGGACTGCTTTACTCTCTCTTGGTGGCATTTGAAAGTGTAAAGCTTTGAATACCAATTGCTTGAACTGGACATATGTGAATCCTTTTTAATCCTACTAATCCTGTCTCCAAGTGTTTCTTTGTCTGTGGGGGCGACCACATAGATCTAAGTGAAAGTGTTCCTAATCCGGCCAATGTGGAAAAATGTCTCAGTGTGTGAGCGGAGGAGAGAGAGAAGGAAGGGGGGGGGGGGGGGGGGGGGATGAGGTGGCGTGGGGGTGTGTGTGTGTGTGTGTGGTGTGTGTGTGTGTGTGTGTGTGTGTGTGTGTGTGTGTGTGTGTGTGTGTGTGTGTGTGTGTGTGTGTGTGTGTGTGTGTGTGTGTGTCATTTACTCACTGCTGCCCCGGGAAGGAAACCCAAACAGCAGGACACATCCCAGAACCTGGACCACACTACAAGCACTCCGGCTTTTACAGTCTTATCCCTGTTCCTGGAGACAACACACACACACTGGTTTAATTATGATGATCGACATTTTACTGACTACAAGTAACTTTACATATCAACTAACTATCATTTATAGAGTATTATTAGTCTGTCTGTTTATTGATATCTGATAACACTTTATTTTGATGACTCCACAACTGACTTACAAGTAACTTTACATGTCAACTAACTCTCATTAGAGTATTATAGAGTATTATTAGACTGTATGTTTAATATCTGATAACGCTTTATTTTGATGATCCACAACAGATATTCTACTGACTATAAGTAACTTTACAACTATTATTCTACTAACCCTACAGTCTATTAATACTCTAATGGAGTTAGTCGACATAGCTATAAGTCTAAAGTGCACCATTGAAAAAAATCTTAATCAAAATGTTGTAAATAAAGATTATTGGAGTATACTCTTAAAAAAGGGTTATTTATTGCCATTGATATGGATCTTCTGATTGCATAAAAGTTCTTATAGAAAAAATGGTTCTTTAGTTTTTAAAATGTAAAAAAAGTGGTTATTTTAATAACGGTTCACTGAAAGGTTCTTTGTGGGACCACAAATGGTTCTTCAGTCGATGTGAAAACCCTCCTCTTGGAAATTTTATTTTTAAGAATGCACATTTCACAAGAAAATGTATACTTCAGAATTGAACGTGTTTTGAAGTTAATTGTGAAATTTACTAGGGATTTCTGAGGGAAAAAGCTTTCTACACCTAGATCTGGTTTTACAGACAGGGTTTAGATTAAGCCAGGAACAGGCCTTATTTCAATTTAGGACATTTCAGCTTTTATAAACGTGCATTAGAAGAAAAAAAATACTGGTGTGAATCTTGAGGCAAAACATTACAATGACACTGATATATTTTAAGATATCAGTGCAAAGTTTCTTTCAGTTAAAACAGCTCAAACAGGCATTTTAGTCTGAGACTAACTTAAGCCTCGTCTGTGAAACTAGGGGTCATTTTTAAAAGTTTGATTGGCCAGGGTTGCAAAAACAATAACGAGGCAACGTCAAAAGCATTTAAAACATTTGCAGCTGTTCTACAGTGGCTCTAAAAACTGTTTGCTCACTTCAGCGACTAAACAATCTATGAATTCCATTGCATTACAAATATCAGTAATTTTAAATTTAAACATTATTTTCCTGTTATCTCTGTAAAGCTGCTTTGAAACAATCTGTATTGTAAAAAGCGCTATATAAATAAAGGTGACTTGACTTAACATTAGTTAATGTATTAACTAACATGAACTAAAAATGAGCAATACATTTTTTACAGAATATGTTCATCTTTGTTAATGGTTAATAAAACCTAGTGCCATCTGTAAACAACTGATGCTAGAGTAGCGCTTCATTAGACACTGCAAACACCAGCTATCAGGACAGTAGGGGATTTTTTGAAGTCAGTTCCCCTAAAAAAGTGTCCTATCAGAGGAACCAAAGGTGCAGAGAACATTTGACAACCAGAAAGTGTCCAAATACATTTAAATGCACAATATTTCTCCCCAAAATCAGCGTGCATGTTACGTTTATTCTCAGTTTAATGAGAAGCTGTATTAACGGCACAGTTGTCCCGCTGGCAGAACGGCACGGTTGAGTAAGGGCCGTCCCGCCCCTGAAGGGCCGATGCTCTCAGACAATAGGTGACGTGATGGAGGCCCGGATTACACCGGTTTACTGCTCGTCCATGCTCAGCGCTCAGTGTTAAGCGCCTGGTGAACTAGACAAGATCCTCTACAAATCATAGTTTAATTTTCATGCCATTACATGCAATCCTCATACTGATACACTTCTTTATCCTTCTATCCTGATAACTTATATGAGCATATATGAGCATTGAATATGAGCACTGGTTATGTCTGTTTCTCTTAGGAACCAAATTAGACTTAATAAATCAAATGTAGGTTTTTAAAGAGAACATTTTAAGATGGATATAGTTTGTGTCTTTGCACATTTTTTCAGAACTGGGAAAAGTTTTTTTTTTTTTTTGGTACGATGCAGGGTTGCTGAGAGAAAGATATCAATGAAACTTTGAATCCCTTGATTCTATATTCTGTTATCTTACAAGTAAACAAACCTTCAAATTGAAGAAATCTAATTATCATTGCGATCAAACGATAAAAGCTAATCGCTAATTAAAGAGCTTGTAAGAAGCAGTACAATGAATGTGAGGTTTCTAATTAATATTTTCAGGGTTATTTTCCTCAAAGACGACATTTGCATTCATTAGGCAAAATGAGACAAATTAACATTTCAGTGTAAAAAATGATACCTTTATGTTTCCCTTTAGATTGAACAGTGTGAAGTCGTAACTGCTCCTGCAACAACTATAGTTTACTTTTCAAAGCTGTCCGTCTCAGAAAACTCTTTGAAAGATTGGCCACACTGAAGGATCCATTAAAAACCATAACTCATTACAACATGCTTTACTCCAAAACATTGTTTATTCAGTTAATGATGTATGACAACATTATTATTACACTTAAAGTTGTGTGTAATATTAAAATAATAAAATATTTACTTCCATCATAGCTTAAATATGTATAGGCGTATTACGCCATATGTAAGACATAATCCCATGAAATGTACTTGTAGGTTTAGTCCCATGAAGAGTGCAAAAACAGTGATTATATTCCATAACTGAAGTTCCCAATATTTTCTATTTTTATGTATGGGTTTAATATACTGTAAAAGAGAAAACAATTTAAGTTGTTCCTACATATTTATTATGCATCATTTTTTATGCATATATGTTTTTTTATTTCTCAGAGTCTTTACATGTACTGTATATAGGAAAGAAGCACATTTTTGAGATATATGGCACACACGTATGAAAGCATAAATGTTATGCACATATATCTCCATCCAAAAGTTGTTAATATATGTCAAAATTATGGGTAACACTTTACAATAAGGTTTGTTAGTTAACATTAGTTAACATTAGTTAACATGAACTACTATGAACCACGTATACAGCATTTATTAATCTTTGTTAATGTTAATTTCAACATTTACTAATACTTTATTAAAATCTTGTTAACATTAATTAATACACTGTGAACTGACATGAACTAACCATGAACAGCTGTATTTTTATTAACAAAGATTAACAAGTAACACATGGATTGCTAATGGTTGGTTCATGTTAGTTAATACATTAACTAATGTTAACTAATTAACCTTATTGTAAAGTGTTACCAAATTATGTATGTGAATACAAAAGATGGACATATTAAAAATTAAGGAATATATATATAGGCTATGCATGCAGAATTGTGGCATAATGTTGTTTTCATAAACTTAAAATAAGTCTATATTTTTAACATGTTTTATACAGTACATATAAAAACTATACTAGGCTATATGGCTATATTCCACTTTATGTTATAAACTAATTTCTTCCTATATCCAGAGGATGCATGTATGTGATAATAATATATTGCCTCATCACTCTTGATATGTGGGCAATATATTAAACTTATGGGATGGAATAAACCGTAAATGATTTCCTCGTCAAGCACACACACCTGTTACACAATCGCCACAGACCAAGGGCAGTTCGAAGGTGTTTAACAGCCAGACAAAGTTTTTCGGAAAGTTTCAAACCACCAAACCAGACCTCAAAACACTTTTGTTTTGGCCAGATTTAGTTCAAAATTAAGTCACACCCGTTCGTTCCTCGATTTCACCTGTCCTGAAGTATATACAGTAGTCAAGATTTGGATCAAAAAAGTTACTCAAAGTTGTCCTAAGACAAGAACGATTATTGTTCAAAGTTCCCGTATAACTTTGATGAAATGTTCTGATCCACTTCATACGTTGGCTACTGTAGATCAGGACATCATTCGAGAAGCTAAAAGGTGCCAGATGGCCAACAAGTCCAGCTTTTCAGATCACTACATCCAGCGCTCAACCAGAGACAGAAACCGGCAGACTCCACGAGATCGGCTGGTTGTAAAGTCCGGCGCGGGACTCTCGCTGTCTCACTTTAACTGTCCCTTTCAGCGCCAACAATTGTTTGTCTCTTTTCAAGCTCAGTTTCAGCCTGGTAGCCTCCATTCTGCTTTGTGTGTCACTCTGTGTCTGGTTCGCCCCTTCTAATGGGTGCACATGACCAGAAAATGAAGGCTTGCATGAGGGTTTCGTCAAGACGGGGAACCGCGAGAAGAGATTAATATGTAAGCTTTGCGGCTAAGCTGGATACAGGGGAGGGTGCTTTGTGCCCAGGGAGGGTTACATGTAAGGAGAGAGGGGCTGGCCTTTTCATTCACCAAAACATGTCCCGAGGAGCGCCCGCTCGCCATTGTGCGAGTCGACATGAGGGCGGTTGTTTCATTAATTACACATTAGCCATTGGGCCGCAAGGTGGGAGGTACGATGGAGAAAATACAGATGTGCTGGCGAGGGCAAAACACATTGATCTCATCCAAAGGATTTTCATCTAAAATGAGGCCGTGCGGGCTTGGAAAAGGAGGCACTTTTTGGCCGTCCCGAACCTTATCCCAGTAAAATGCTTGGTGGTCTTGCATTGTCTCGCTCTAAGTCTCTCCTAAGCAGCCATTGTCACAGGCACTTCAGAAGAGAAATCACAGCAGCTTGATGAGGCATTGCCCACCAGCACCAGGCTCTCACACACCAGACAATAAAGCTGAAAAGAGCCCAGGCTTGTACCCTGAGAGGCTGCATCAGGCTTCGTCTCATTGTGCTCTTTCTCCCTGCTGGCTCGCCAATGCTGCAAACCTCTGCTGCTTTATGACCTATTCTGGATCACTGTCATTCAGCTGGGACGGCCCTCTCCAGCCCCCTGGTAACCCAGCAAAACCAGTGGGAGGATCACAACTTTATGAGAGCTTGCCTAAATGTGGCCCTGGATTGTCTCCCATTAGAGCGTCCCTCCCATCCATCAACAATGCCCAACAAGATCCCAGAGCCAAAACGAGACTGATACTTTTCTTATTTCAATTAAGCAACAGATGTAGGGTCTTGTCCCATTTGGGTCATGACGAGAATCAGAAAAAAACAGAAACAGAAAAAAAATGGCTTGTCACTCAGTCAGAACACAAAAAGGAGAATATCTGTACCTTTTTACCATAAAACAGGGGTGTGCAAACCTACTCCTGGAGGTCCACTGTCTCCTAAAGCATTGTTAGACAACTATGGTTGCAATTTCTATCATTACAAATATATCTCAGCGATTTAAAGCTTTCCCGAAGCCATATAGTTCCAACGAACATTCGCAGACTGCATCGCAAAGTTTTATGACTTAGATTTATATGAGATTTAATCATGCTCTTGAGCACAATTTTGGGTTTCGCAAAGTTTTGAAAACGGGTTTCAAAAGTGCAAGTTTTGAAAACGGTCTCCTTTTAAACCACAAAATCGGGAATCTCTGAAGACGGTGACGTCATGCACATGCATATCACGTGTTCGGTCTATAGTGTTTCATCACCAATCTAATGGCCTGGCATAAGAAAACAGCGTTTTTAGTTGTTTCCGTGGGTCCGTGTGAACGGGGATCCTTTTGATGGTGTCGACTGGAAAACTCAATGGAAAAACGTCTCCGTTTTAAGCATATCGTTGTTGTGTAAACGTACCCTAAATGAACCACTCATATAGCCTATACAGGAGAAAAGTGTGCAACAGTTCAACAGCTTTTCTGTCGTTTCATGTGAAAATGAACAATCTGACAATCATGAAGTTTCCATCCACTTGTCAATCGAATTATCTGAAGTTCTGTAAAAAACCTCATGGGAATAAAGCTGGTGAAAGTTTCCATCAAGCGGCTTTAAAGCGAATAAAAACCTGTGCGTAATGACGTCACATGCGATCAATTTGGTATATCGAATTGATTTGAGACATTTTAAGTTGTTTCCATTCATTTTCGCACAACATTCAAGCAAACATTTGCGAACAAAGTTTTGCTAGACAAAATGGATCGCGCCATAATAACATCAGCGTTTATCGCATAAGCCGTATATCCATCAAGATAAAATCCGATGAGACCGAACGCATTTCATTTGAGTCGATATTCATAAAATTCAATCGAATTTTACTGTTTCCATAAGGCATTTTTCATTCGATATCACTTAATGTGGATAGAAACGTGTGGATAGCTAGTGATTGCAATCTTGCTCTCAGGCCCGGACTGGCCATCGGGAGCACCGGGACGATTCCGGTGGCCTGGCGACTAATTTGGCCTGCTGCCAGCCAGCGTTTTTAAAAAAAATTTTTTTTTATATTGTTACCTTTACCAGTGATCATTTTCAAATTCGTCATTCAATTAAAATATTAATAATAATAATAATAATAATAATAATAAATAAATAAAATCATGAATCTGTTAGTCTTGACTGGCAAGGCTACGATTCGACTTTACGCATCAGCCAAACGGTTAAACAGAAAATGCGAGCAGCACCTGATGATGGAGAGAAAACGGCCAGGTGGAGCAGAGAGGGAAAGGACAAAGAAAAAGAAAGCACTCCAAGAAGAAGCAGCAAAATGTTGCAAAATTATTGGCCTGTTCAGGGCTTCAAGTGCAGGTCAGTTTAATCTGTAAATACTGTAGCTACTTTTTTCTTTGTTAACTTAGTATTGAACTGCTAGCAAATGTAAGCAGTAGCGCCTGTCTAACAGTGAAACAGCACACAGAAAACTCACAGAAGAAATGTACTGAGGTAAAAATTCTAATTGTTTTTTTATAACATGATTTAGTTTAACATAACACAACTAGGGAGCTGTTTTGCAGAATATTATCACGATAGAAAATGTTACATTGAATTTATTGTTCAATAAGTAGCGTAGTTCATATATTTATTATTATTAAAGTAGCGTAGTTCATATTTATTATTAAGTTACTTACATTTTAGACACAAACCATATGAACTGTTTTTGTTCTATTTCACCGACGAAAATAGTTCCAAAGGTACAGCGCGGGGTTTTGTTACTGAATGATTCAGCGTTTTGAACGAATCTTTTGAATGACTCCCTAATTAAGACGGCCACTTGCCGCCACCTATTGGCGTTTAGTTTAATGTTTAAGTATTGAATTTTTTTATTTGTATATTCAAACATTTATTTAAAACATCAATCTCATAACATTATTTATTGCAGTTGTAGTTGCAGTGCACATTATTTAATTTGATGGGTAACAGCCCTATAGTGTCTTATTATTATAACTGAATTTAGGCTATTGATCAAATGTAAGAATTTGACATGAAAGATGATGCATACATTTGCTTTACTTCTAGGTTGGTTGTTTATGTTTTTATGTTATGGTCATACTGTGAAATAAATGTAATTTAGGGGGGGGGGGGGACAGGGTTGTAGTGTTTCTAAAAAAATTTTGGGTACATAGGATGGCCTGGATGGGTGTAGGATTTCCCGGCCTGAAATTGAGTCCTAGTCCGGCCCTGCTTGCTCTTATTAATTAGCAGAAATTATTACTCCACCACCTGCGCATGACATTAATGACAGTCCTACATGTTGAACGGATGGAGGTGTAACTATCGTACTATGGTTTCAAGAAAAAGTTGTGATAGCAAGTTAATTTCTCCAATGGTGTATCGTACTATTGTAATAAAGCAGAGAGTTATTTGTGTCAGATTGCACGATCAGACTAACAGTTTCCGCATAACTTTTTCCCAGTGTCCCACAGTCTCCACAGAAATGCTGATGTGTGATTTATAGTGATGTAAAGCTTGTCAAGCCCGGTCCGCCCCCCCGGTGAAGAAGAAGGCCTTGAGGTCAGCCTTGAGTAAACTCTGAGTGTTGGTGGCCAAGCTTCACCTTTTACCCTCTCATGTCTATCCCAATGAAAAGCCCTTTTTATTACACTCATGCATGAGTCATTCATAGTCCAATGGGACTCTTTGATGTACGTGAGCATCAGGCCGAAGGTAGTATGCTAAAGTAGATTTCACTTTAATCGCCATCAAATAGCTTTTAGAAATGCCTCTTATTGTATTGTAGTATTGTTTTTTGTGTGAGGCTGGGCTATATATGAAATATTTGTGATGATTTTGCTTAAAGGGCACCTATTATGGCATTTAAAATGTTCCTATTGTGTTCTGGGAGTCCCCAACAACAGTTTTACATGCATGCAATGACAAAAAACACTTTTGTTGTCTTATAATATGCATTTATTTTTTCCTGATTTGCTCACCGACTCCCAAATGATTCGTTCAACGACTCATTTTTTCAAACCCCTTCTTTACGTGACGCTAATATCAGTGATTGGTCAGACGACCCAGTCAGTTATTTTTTGCGTTAGCCCAAAGCATTATTGATAAAGCACAGCAGTACTACAATACGCTCTATTCTTTATGACAACTCCAATAACAACGACATTTCACATATTTAAAAAAAAATGACATTGGAGAACTAGAAGCTGCGCTGAGTGTAACTTACACAACACACATACTTATTGAGCATGCTACAAAACCCATAAAAGCAACAATTATTAATAATACTTACAGGTTGTGATTCGGAGGTGGAAGCTGATCCAAATAAACTTGGTACTGAACGTTCCTTCAGTATCAGCCGGCTCGCGAATCCACACTTGAAAGCATTTGTGTTTGTAAAGGAATCGTCATTAAAATAACGCGAACACAGCTCAAGGTGGCTATACTTGTGTGGTATAGTTGTAAATATAAACTCTAGCCACTGAGTCTTCACATGCTCGTCTCTGGGCAGTAAAAAAAAGTTCGCTTTTGATTCGCACTTCAGAACAGAGTCTCGTCGACATGATGTTTTCAAGTTTCACTGGTGTCTCAGTGCGCAATGAGTGGGCGTGTCTTATTCAAATAACTTGTCAAGTTGATGTCATCTAGACAGAGAAAAAGCATCGTTCGTCTATCGATTCATATCAGCGACTCAGAGTCGACTCTTACTTTTGAGAGACAATAACTACGGTGAACTTTTATATTTAAAACTTTGCAGGACGATCTGTTACACACTACATGAAAGGTAATTTTCAAAAATCCATAATAGGTGGCCTTTAAATAAAAACAAGCAAAATTAAAATAAATTGTGAATATTTATTTGGCCTTTAAGTTCCCTAAAGAACATGTCATTATCACTTTCTGTTTTCATTACAGCGTTAAGAAAGACACTGTTAGAGTTATTAAGATTTGTCTCAGTGAATCAGTTTAAAACTCTGATTCAATTAATTTTGTATAGTCACAAGTGGACGTCTCCACATGGCATTTTTCTTATAATAAAAATGTTTTAGTCATACATTTAGGTAATTATTGATGTTTATGCATTGTGTTAAAACAAAATCTGTGTTGTGTTCATTAAAGGAAAATCAATGTGAAAAATGCCTTGCTTTTTAACTAGATTTTTGTAGTCAAAATTGTCTTTAAGGATAAACACATAAATATTTGCATAGAAAAGGCTGAAAAATATTGCAAGACAATTTCTTTAGCTGCTGTATATCGAACAGCTCTAATTTTATTTATGGGTGTTCATTGACAAACATGCATGGATGATTATTCGTAGTGCAGTCATTAGATGTAATGAATGCTCCAGTCATATAAATATATATTTCTATATGTACAGTGCATGTGTATCTACACCTGCAGCAGTCTTGCATATTTCCGGGTGTTTTCTCTCTCTCTCTCTCTCTCTCTCTCTCTCTCTCTCTCTCTCTCTCTCTCTCTCTTCTCTCTCTCTCTCTCTCTCTCTCTCTCTCTCTCTCTCTCTCTCTCTCTCTCTCTCTCTCTCTCTCTCTCTCTGGAGCGGCTCATTAGCACTCACTAGTCAAGGGCCATTATCTTTTCAGGTAGTGCAGTCGGGAGGTGAAGGCCAGCGTGAAGTTAAACTAACACTTATCTAATTACCCACAAACGGCAAACAAAGTGGATTCCTTCGGCTTGATTGCTCTAATCTGACAATGTACTTATAAACCACACAAGACACATTGTGCTTCACACATATCCAGTTACATGAAATACTAATACTAAAGATTAAAAATGAAATTGTTGTTACCATTTACTCATCATAATGCCATTAAAAACTGTATTATTTATTTATTTTTGAGACAGTCTGCTAGTGTATGGTCATTTATTCTGTCTAGCTCCTAAAAGGCACCATAAAGTCCTTTAAAATAGTCATGACTTCATGATAGATTTATGTGAAGAAATATACACAGATTTAAAACCTATTAACTAACATTTTTTGACATCAGCAACATCAGATCAAACGTGACATGTGTACAGTTTTAATGAACAAGAGCAGATTAAGATAATGAAGAGAAGAAGATATTCAGTGAATAAGCTATTGAATGGTTTCAAAAGACTTCATAATTCTTTTATGGTCTTCTTTTGTTGTTGTAATTTTGCCGTATAAATCACCATCCGCATTTGTGGTATGGAAAAGTTTAGACAAAACGTTATTTTCTGTTTCATTGAAGAAATATGCCATTTTGTAGCAAGAAAATGACAAAATATCCATATAATTTTTGGGTGAATGATTTCACAAAAACGATTTCACAAAATTTCCATCTTTTTGGGGATATTAAGAAAGATTTGATTTGTTCATTAGAAATTCAAATAAGTTTTACTACTTTAAATTATTTTATTATATAATCAAAAGCATTTCACAGAGTAACTGCAGTCCATAATGTTAAATCAATATGCTGGTTCATCCCTTATTTCCCGACAATTAGAAAAAATGTTGTTTCATGAGATCACGCGAGCTGCATGCTAATCGTAATAATAATGTAATAATCTTGCCAGGATATTTCAATCTTGTAGTGTGTGCATGTTTGAGATTTGAGAGAAGACAATCTGTAAAGATTCTGGTGTGCATTATAGGATAAAAATAAACCATTTCCATGTTTCTCCCAAGAAGAAGGCCTGGAGTCAATTATTCCTTACTCAAAATATTTGTTAAAGATCAACCAATTATACATGCAATTAAAGTGTATAATTAGCATCAACAATTAGAGTTCTTAAAGAAGCAAAGCGGTTCTGAAAGGGCCATCCAAACCCTTGTGCTGCAAATGACAGTGAAGCCATTTAGAGTTGGGAAGAGGTGTTTTCTCAGGAGAAGCAGCGAGTATAGGGTAATTTGGAGGTATTGAGGGGGACGTGATCCTCTCCACCCCTCTCATACGCAGCTGCACACAGGGTGTCATCGCCTGGCGGGCCCCGGGGTCTGTGCGCACGAGGCGGGTCCCCGTGTTTCTCAGCCCATCAGCTAATGGAGGAACTTAATTGTGTTGGTTGTAAAGCCACCTGTCACGCCATGCCTTATTTCCATAGTAATAGGACGAGCAACAACACACCCACCCACACAACACACACACACACACACACACACACACACACACACACACACACACACACACACACACACACACACACACACACACACACACACACACACACACCACACACACACACACACACAACACACACACACCACACACACACACACACACACACACACACACACACACACACAACTGCAATGAAAACAACATCTACAAATGCTGAGCTTGTCCGCCAGATCCAAAATAGCTGTAATTAAAGCAAACAATACAACCGTCAGAATCAACAAGGATAAACAGAACACATGTTGCCAAGTAAGCATAAAATGGAGGATTTCGTCTCCATCAGATCTTGTTTTCTACAGACTCGGACTATGTTAGTGACTTCAGCACAAGTTTGGCCAACAACAGCAGGAGAAGAGGAGGGCCGTTTAATACGCCATCTGTGTGAGAGAGCATGCGTTCGTCTCACGGCTGCAGGACTGGCAAAACTCAGGCTTCTTCTGTTAATGGATGCTGGTTATGCTGCTGTTAACACGTGGACATGGCACTTCTTCACAAAACTATTTGGTATCTCAATCATATATATTAGTAAGAGCCGAGGAATAATAATAAGTATTGAAATAAATGTAAAAAAAGAAAAAAAATCATGCATGTTACACTACATAAAACATAAAAACACTACAAAAGAAATGAGTTGATATTTTAAATATTATTTTATTTTTTATCATTTTCAAATAATAAATTGCAATACTTAAGTTCAAAATATAGAGCTTGAGGTTGGTAACAACACACACACACACACACACACACACACACACACACACACACACAACACACACACACACACACACACACACACACACACACACACACACACACACACACACACACACACACACACACACACACACACACACACACACACACACACACGCACACACACACACACATATAAAAGGCTGCATTTAGGTGATCATGAATAAACTAAAAACAGTAATATTGTGAAATATTTGTACACATTAAAAGGTAAAGTGGGTAGTTTAAGGTTGATTGTAGCCTACTGTTCTCAATGGGTTTACACTTTCAGAGCATGACAATGGTCTTTAATTAAACAGAAACTATTTCTTTAAATGATAAAATAATTTTGGTTGATGCAATATGACACTGGTGTGGCCATAAGATTTTATTTTCTATATTATAAGGTTGCTCACTAAATGTAAACAAATACTATTGTGACAGAGCCTGTTTTGTTTGTTACTACAGTTTATAGGAAATAAAATGCAAAGAGTAAAATGTTGAAAAAACACTTGTAAGGTGTTTAAATATCGCTGGCCCACAGTGGCTGAATGTGTGAGATAAAGTGGACCAGTGGGATTCAGGTCAAGTGGGCGAACTTTAACCTGTAGTAATTATACTCAAATGCATTCATTTAATTGACATTCATTGATTATTTTATAGTTGACATGTATAATCTACGTTTTAGAAAACAGAAATGACTGTGCCGTTAGGAAATTCAGCTCAGGAAATAAAGAACAGAATATAAGATGAGGCATTACACAATACGCTCCATCTGTGGCGTGAAGGAGGACGAGAGGAGCAAAACGGAAATGCAGAATATAAAGCTTTAAAACATGGACACAATTTAAGTTCATTTAGAGAAAACATTGACATCATTTTTTGTTTTTGTTTTACAATATTACCATATTAAATGTTCCAGTTATTGAATTTTTTTTAGTCTATTTGTTGTCGCATGTGTTATAGTCCCATGTTTAATATGAGTTCATGTTCTTCATATTCTGATTTCTGATATTCAGATTTCACCAACTTTAATGTCAACACAACATTTACTATCAGTTATTTTAAATTTTACACTTGCTTTAAGTGAACTGATGAATTGCTTTTAGGTTTGTTAATCATCATGTGTTTTTAATTAATACACACAGCATTTTTTGATAAATCAGGGATGGCCCACTTTAGCTGAAAAGAAATTTGTCGGGAGAGCATGTCCTCAAAATATTTATTGGTATATACCTTGCAAATAACACATTATTTCAACTGTATTCAAACTGAAATATTATAGCTGGACCTTAAACTTAATAAAAGTAATAAAGAAAAGGAAAAAACATCTAGGCTATAGGTGATTTAACAAAAACTGTCCCACTTTACCTGCATTCACTCTCATTTATTCCTGTGATCAAAGCTGAATGTTCAGCATCATTACTCCAGTCTTCAGTGTCACATGATCCTTCAGAAATCACTATAATATGATGATTTGCTAAAAAAAAAAAAAATTCTGATTATTATCGATGTTATGCTGCTCATTTTTGTGGAAACCATGATGTGTTTTTTCAGGATTCTTTTGAAACATTAAAAATGCCTTTATTGTCACATTTGACCTCCAACAATAAAAATATCTTTAAAAATAATCTGAGTGTAACTATGGAAACAAACAAGGGTAACAAAGCAGGAACCAAAATACACTTCAAAATAAGAGTCCTTAAACAGAAGACAGGGATTGTAACAGTGATGTTTCTCATAAAGGACGGCAAAACTATTGCAAGTCTTTAGGACACATTAAGCTCAAATAAAAGCACATTAAAATCAATGCATAATGTCATTGTGAGGGTATGTGACTCATGACTCAATAAGTCATAAAATATCACCATTTGCAAATTGATGTCCTGTTGATTGGCTTCAGCTTCATGTCTTTGCAGTTAAGATTCAATATCACCTAAATATTCCCTCAAATATTTCCCTGTTTTACTGTACAGCAGCCATGCAGAAAAACATTAAAACAAATTGAATTGATATAATAATAAATCTTCTGAGGGGAAAACTGGCCTTGGCAATGAGAGGTTAGGACATGTTCCCATTGTCCTCCTATTATATTACAGTATTGACTGAGACAGACTGATAAATATAAAGAAGTCCAAACTTTCTGAGCTCTTTATTGTAAGCAATATGATTATGCCATGTAGTCGTGTATTTAATTTGCCAACAGTCCGAATAGCTTTTCCCCCCATATTTCTATTTGTACGCATTTAAAATGCTAATGCCCACTTTATTACATGCTCTATCAAATGCAAATGTTTTGTTTTACTGCAGTAAAGTTGGGCTGACAAAGGCATTAGCATATCTTATGCCTCTCTCCTTAGCATGCGCTGGCGTGGAAATGCTATAAATTACATTAACAGACGCATTAGATAAACAAGCCCAAATGATGTCGCCGTTAAGATCTGCAGGACGGTTGTTTGGGCAAATGAAGGTGTCTGGCTTTGCTAGCATATGGCACACCAATTTCATCAAATCAACACCGTCTGAACATTAGCTGGAAGTGTCAGGCGAGGCTGGAACCGTCTAACAGTCGTCGTTTTAATAACAGTTTATGACAATGGATGAATCAGAAACTTCAAGAAGCTTAAAAACAACTTTTAATTGCTAGTGTTGATGGATACAGTGGTATTAGAATGATATATCATTTCTGAAGGACTCAAAATCAGCTTTGAGTACTTGATTTGATGAGTGATAAAACATTACTTTATACATTTAAACAAGTTACTTTAAAAAGGAATGCATGTTACTTCAGTTTAATGAATTTGCTTAAACATTTTTGAAATAAAATGTTTATCTTTTCTCCAAAACGTAGTCACTTAGACGCTTATGTGAACAGAACAAAATGAAAAAATAACAAAACCGCATTTAATAAAAATAGTTGTACAGTAGGTAATATCATTTGTAATGTTAAAGAGCATCTATTATCCCCTTTTACAAAGTCTTGATTTTGATTTTGGCCTCTGCTAGAACAAAAAAAACATTATTTTCCTCATATTCTCCATTGTTGCGGCTCCTCTCTTCCCAGTCTGTCAGTAACGCTCTGTTTACTTCCTGTCTCTATGAAACCCCTCCTTCTGAAAAGCACACTGTGCTCTGATTGGTCGGCTGGATCAGTGTGTTGTGATTGGTCGAGGTCTTCGCGTGTGTTTGAGAAATGTCCCGTCCCTTCCCATAACCGCCAGTTTAACATACTACTAACTAACTCAACCAGGCCCCGCCCCTTTATTCTGCGTATTAATTATTGTAATAAGAAATATTGTGACGTGTGTTTGTTCCCGGAAGAAACTCAAGATACAATGGAGGCGTTTCAGGAGTTCAGAAACACTAATATAGAGAAGTGTGAAGACCTTTTCATGCTCAAACAGCAACATTAAAGGGTTAGTTCACCCAAAAATGATAATTCTGTCAGTAATTACTCTTCCTCATGTCGTTCCAACCCCGTAAGACTTCTGAACACAAATTAAGATATTTGTGATTAAATCTGAGAG